>JANSTV010065208.1:0-11410 GCA_027564135.1 Lestremia cinerea
TCTATTTGCATAGACGTCGCAGCGATGTACTGTGCTAACCACTCGTGTGGTAGTGGGGACTGGCAGGTGGCTGGGCGCTGTTGAAACTGTTTGTTTGTCTCATTTTCATTATGTTTGCTGAATGAACAGATGGAATTCTCGAGTGTGTAAATGTGGCTATTGGTGAACATTTTCCCCGGGAATTTGCCAGGTTTGCTGAATTTCACGGGGATTGCGATGAACTGCTGATGCGAGGAATCGTAAACCGAAGTTAATAACAGTTTCTTTTCACAGTGTCGGTCACCATCGGGGACCGAAACGAAAATGCCTCAAACGCTCAGTTTACGGTTAACTACATCCGAGGCAAACCACTGCTATTCCATCAATGCATTGCATGACGTCATCACGTGGAGACCTAATTCCGAAAACAGTTTTTCCTCTCTCGAATTGTTATGCATCGTTTAACTGCTGCTGCCGACGCTGATGCTGTGCTATTGCAGAAATCGACGATTAAAATGTATGTCTATGGCTCGAACGAATTCGAATGTGTGAGTGAGCAGTAAGCATCGAGCGTATTCGCTTCGAAATGCCATTGGGCCAGACTGAGGAAAATATGTGCTGTCACTGGTGCTGGTGCTTTCAGCAATGTTGCTGTTTTTCTTGGTGAATCGTGGTTATGCAATGAAAATGTAGGTAGTTTTTTCCGCCTTGAAAATGTATAATCCATTATGCATATTTTCCCGTTGGAAATGCATCGTGCGCAGGTGGTTCAAATCGGTGTATGTGTCTCTGTATGGCTCTGTGAGAGTGAGGATGCAATGCAACACAATGCTGCTATAGGATTCGAAATGATCGCAAAACTTATTTTCTTTTTAGTTTTCCAATGCTTGTTCTCATTCAAGAAAAGTCGAACGTTTCGTTTTGAGGTGGGCTCATTCTTTCGGTCAGTGACCATTTCGAATGGATTTTCTTTCGATTCTGAAACGCTTTCAATGCGATTGAATCGTTCATTCGCACGAGGGATTCTGTGAATGATTATTTTTTGCCGATTTAATTGATGAAAAGTTCATCTCAAACAAAACCGTTGAGCGTTATGTTGGCTCAGTCCTTCGCACCTGATGATCTCATTACGCGCTCTCTCCCCGCCTGTTTTTACCAAAGGCGAACCAAAAAGCGCTAGCGCATTCACTTTAATTAAAATTCTTTCCGACATGAAAGCTGGTGAATTTTCATCATGGGAAATTATCATAAACTAACTGAAGCGTCATTGACTGGAAATGTTTGAGGCCATCGTCTGGACGGCCGGTATCCGAGCACATGCACTGCAATCGAACAGACCAACCAACCAACACAGACAACCGTTTCATTCGATGTGTCTCGTTGCGTGGTTTCATTTCACCTCGGTTCTGCTGCGACAAATCGTTTACTTGTGAACTTGATAATTTGCCAATAATTTGTGGCTTAGCGCAAAAAAAAAATGATGAAGAAGAAGAAACCGACGTTCCGAAGACAATTTCGCATATTATATTCTGCTGACCTGTGTCTTATTTTCGTTCAGCCAAATGGCTAATGTTTACAATTTTTATTCGAAATTTCAAACACAACAATCATCATCATAAACATTAACGAATGGCAAAACCGACTGCACGGCCACAATACGGTGCGATTCAATTGCGTTATTCGAATTTCGAAACGAAAATAACACCGAACAAGTGAGGGAATGGAAAACGATCGAAGCGCAGATCTGATGCAATAGCTAGGCCGGCACGGTGCTCTGGGAGAAATTCCGGGGTGCTCAAATGTCAGCGAGTTCTTTGACAATTTGCTTCGAACAATTAAAGTCGAAAGTTTTTGCAGAGTTTTCTTGGAAAAATCACATGATTTTCGGCAAATACCAAAGACCCCGATTCAGTGAAATATTCTAAACATTTAACGTCCATAACAACAGAGCCAACGGAACGCTTCAATCACCCAAAAGAAAAGTCACACAAAGCCAATGGTTATTTTTATTTCAAATGTGTAATTATTATTTATGAGATTGAAATAATTCGATTTTCGATGAGACCAAATGATTAGGCGCTCATAGGAAGTACCTTTTCATGTGTGTATGGCGTGTATACGTGGGACGTGTGCGTATGTGTGTGTGTGTGGGCTGGTCCGTGACTGTGTGTTAATATCGATGTATGGGACTGAGTAGCGGTGGTTGTTGTGGTGGTGGCGGCGGTGGCTATGGAAGCGGTGTACATGGCAAATGGCATACATTTCATTTTCAATATATTGAAACCGATGCCGTACATTTCAGTCGGTGACATTAAATTGAATTAGAAAATAGTAATCAGATCAAACATTTATTAAATGTTTATTTTTGTACGAAATTCATATGAATTTCATGTGTATGACGTTGGTTCGGCTTGGCCAAAATGCATGCTACTTGCCTTTCGCGGTCAATGAGCACATTTAATTCAAATTGATTGACAAGACATTTATTGGTTGTTGTTTCAAAGTGTTTATCATAATTTCGGGAAATCTCAATGGCATCACGTAGTCCAGTCGGGTAATACGCGAGTCGATTCTCGATTGAAGAGCTCGTTTCTTATCTGGAAAAGAAAACGCACGAAAAAAAGAGAAGAAAAATTTCCCGCGCCCATTTCGATACCAAAATACTTCATGACTTTGAAAGACTTTTCGGCTGTGCACGTGATCAGCCGCCCGAGTGCGAGAGCCCAGAAAGCCACAAATATATCAGACACGACCTAAAAGTTACCCAAAGCGAGCAAAGAAAGAGGATAAAAAAAAAGGTTAAAGAATCGAGAAGTTGGAGGGCGACGCAGGGATCGAGAGGAGAAAAGGTAGAAATGAAATGCGGCAGCACAAAAATATTTATCAAATTTACGTCAATTTTGCATCGCAACTGGTCTGCGAGTTGACGATAAAGAGGTCACGTACCTTGCTTTTTGACAGGCATTTTCCCCTAAATATTTTAATTGAGTTGTTAAGTTTTATATTCGGCTTTCCTTAACGGGTTTTCCCCTTGCGTTGCTTTGCTGGGGCGGCGTTCTCACTGACTGAAACCCTCCAGCGGGGAGCGCAACAACAAACCAAAACAACAAACTGGCTTCAACTTAACAACTATGAGGCCTATTTTTTCTTCTTTTCTAACTCGTATTTCTCACATTCACCCGTTCACAAGACACTGCTGACTGCGTTCGATATCGATATCGGAAATTTTCTCCGATTCCAATTGGAAGACGATCCTACTCGATTCGTTCTGGTTTTTCCTGCACACCAACAAATCCCGAGAGGATTCGATGGTAAACGGATTCAACACAAATTTGGATCTTAAGCAAATTCAATAAGAATCATTCAATGTCAAATTCATTGGCAGAAATCATCACAGGGACGGAAGACGAAAAAAATCTCTTCCTTTCGTGAAAAACTGTTCCCGTGCGGTATTGAAGAGCACACCATCACACTCACGCATACATTAATTTCTGTCACTTACACCGTCCGACCGAATAAACGTACAAGCAAACCGAAAAAAACGAACTTCCATCAACCACCGAAACGAAACACACAGAATATACCACAGAGCGAAAGCAAAAAAACGCACACCAAAGACACCACTCAATGCGGAAAATTCTTATTCGAAGTCGAATCTCGATAAAATTCGTTATTTATTTCATTGAAATCAGCACAATGTCAATGCATTCGACAATTTAACTGAGATTAAATGGCCACAGCAGAACACATTTTCACAAAAATTGGTGATTTGGTCATCTTCAAATCGATTCTATTTGGAAAATATCAAATGAAATTTTCCCGTTCAAATATTCCAATGTACGCTCGACACGAGCTCTATCTTTCTATTGCTTACAGTGCGATAGCGAGGACGAGAGGATATTGCCACACAAATACTATTATAAACGCTCACACACACGTTTGAAAGTGAACAATCCACCAATTCACATATGAGCAGTGTTGTCGTACCGCTATTTTTCCCTTTCGCGATGCAAGCGAATCTAATTGGATGGATTTATGTTAGCGAGCGATACACAACGAGGGGAAACTCATATGCAATGTACCGTTCGATTTGAGATAAGTTCCCGCAAAACGCAACATTTGATGGCAATCGATGTGAAAAGGCATCATTTTAGGCTGGGCGCTACCCTTGCAAAGGCGTTTTTCAACAGTTTGAAGGGAAATTTCAACAGAATTTTCCCAAGAAAATTCCAATTAGAATCGTGGCAACACTGACATCGTCTGGTTAGTGTCAATGTTTTCATAGCTTGCTGTTGGTGTATTTGAACATCAAGACAATTGACATTTGCTTGGAACAGCGTCAACTGCGAGGAGTGAGCGCCGTAGCAACGCTGACCTACGGGGAAGGGGGGAGGGGCGGGACTGGATTATGCACGAACAACCGGGAAACAGAGCCTAGGGATCCTCGAGAAAATATAGAGGACATTGCGAGAAGCCACCTGAAATTCATTCAAAATCTTTTTCAGAATCCATCTGTACTAAAATTAGTACTGAACTGACAATCCGACCACAAACGTCACTTGACATTTCATCCAATGTTTCTCGTTTTTTCAATAAACCTCTCTAAGATTTTCAAAGAATATTTTCATGAGATTCCTGAAATAGTCGACCAGCTTCAAGTCGTCAACCTTCGGTAATAAAATATTCCAATTCAATTGTGATTGATTCAATGCGAATCAAAACCGCTTTCACAGCAAACTCGCTCAACGTCATTCACCTAACCCCCTAGGTCCAGCCGGTGATTTTAAATTCTCAATGGCAATTTACCACACAAGAGAGAAAGGATCGATTCCGGAGCATGCCGTTCAGTTATCGAAAGAAGAGGTGCTCATCTATCATGGGAAAGTCGTCGACGGCTGGAGACCGAAAAGTGAAACGTGAGGAACCGTCGCCATCGTTTCCGCATCCAAACTAATCCAATTGAATTGCAGATGGTTTCTGAAGAACGGACCGATCGTTTTGGGCATCGCCAGCAGTGCGTCGAGCATTTTTTTAAATATCCATTACAGACGTAAACTGCGCCTGGGCAAATTCGGACAGTTTTCCTCGTACCTTCCAGTAGTGATGATGCCGTCCTTTATTTCCACGGCATTCCATTCAATATTTGTGCAAGACGAAATTCTCTTGGGTGGACATTGCATCGTTTGCACTCAAACGAAAGCAGCAGCTTTTCAGGTGGGCTTGGGCATTCTTTATCCGATGGTGTTGGCACCTCTCTCGTCTCTTGTGGTAAGCTTCGTTTTCCCAACAAAACTGACACAATCTCAATTCGATGAATGCTCTTTCAGTTCGCCACCAGACATTTCACCTACCGACTACCATCAATCATCAAACAGCCCAAAGAAGTTCTCAAGCTTTGCATCAAATTCACAAAGCCTATCTCTAACCATCTTGTAGTGGCTGTGATTGCACATTCTCTGCTGGCCAGTGCGCTGACCTACAAGGAACACACTGAAATGACCAACATCCGACTGCAATTGCTGCAAGATGAGCTTCAAGGTGCTGAGAATGAGGAGCTGGACGCCAAATAGGACACGTTTGTTAAGTTTCAAACTCAGTTTGCAGTTTTAGTTGACTGCTAGAAAACTTTAAAAATAAAAAAAAACCATAATGAAAACAAAGATTGTTTGTCATTTCCGGTCATTCCTCCCAACCCGAAATATTGACTGAATGAAAAGCCGATCAAATCCTCAAGCCCAAATGTAAACATATATTTCTCATTCAATTATTATCATTATTGTTACAGCAACGACACTTCATTACAATTAAAATTCATCTGGAATCAAACCAACTGAAAGCGAAGGGAGTTAATGCAATTTAAAAAAAAAACCCACTCATTTCGCGGTTAAATTATCGTTTAAAGATGAAACTCTCGCTTAATTCGGAGCGAGTTTAAAAAGAAAAGAAGAAGAAAATGAACTTCCGTCCGATTGCTCAGAAATGAAATGAACAAATTGAACAAAAAGAAAATGTTTCTTAATTATCTACGAATTAATTGATTGATTGATTTCATCGTTGAAATATTTAAATTTGAGAATGAAAATGGCAGTGAAATGCATCACATTTATCGCCAATGAGAAATCGCGATTCGCAAGGGATATGAATTGCGGCTTGGCAATAAAGCGAATATGTGACGTTGGCAGCCCCTGGTCGGCCGCATGGAAGAGAAATTCGATGAAATCGCAACGCTCTTATCATCAATTCGTGAGTTTGGGTTAAAGCTTGTGTGTGTGTCATTTCGAAGTGGTTCGAAGTCGATTAAATCGAATTTGGTTTCTTGGAACGACGAAATTTTGTTTTTTTTATTCATTTGAAATTTTAGGCCAAATTTTATTTGAATGTGGTGGAAAATGACTCGAATGATGACGTTGGTCTCCCGAATTGGTCGAGGCCAACAATCAACGTCATTCAGTCAAACCCTGTTGTCACAATTGAATTTCAGGCATTTCTTTTCGCAAATTCGAAACCAGATACGGGAATGAACATCAAATTTTTAAGAAAATAGTATCGTGTAAATATCTCTGTCTCTCTCTCATAATCGATTGTAATTTTTTTTTTTCAATCTAACTTGACGTCGTCAACGTTCCTAAAGCTAACTATTCCTTAGACGATTATCACTTCGTCTTCATCATAACCGGGCGCATTGAATGAACTGCCCATCAGCAATGACTCTTCATCAGCGCACCCGAATCTTAACAATTGATGCGTCATCTAGCATTCATTCGCAACCATTCGAATTGTTAAAAACTACAAATTATATTTTCCATTAAATTTAAGATAAAAAAACTCGTGTTTCGCTGAAAATATCCGCAAATGAAAACGAAAAAAAAATAATGAACGGTGTTTACCAGAGCGATTCAATGGGGGTGAGGTTTTGGCACAGAATGGTATTACACTTCTCAGAATCACATTCAATCGAACCGTAGCCGAGGGTCATTTCCCTTCGTCTGCTTCCATTGACTTGTTCAGTTTTGAACGACGCTCATTGCAGAATATGGGGTTGCTTTGCAAGAATTTATTATTTTAAATTAATTAGCAATTTTCGTGGTCAACACCAGCTCAAAACTAACAAACTATTTAATTTAAATTTCGCACCGAATCGTTCGAAGAAATATTCTGCATTTCGATCAAAGGTCATGATTGAATTCATCATTTTGATCGAAATCAAGAAAATTCTACAAAAAATTCTGTCATTTACATTTTGTGAAAATAATAATAATGAAAAGAAAAAAAAACTGTTTCCCAAAGAAAATCTTAGGAAAGAAAGCGTTGAACTTCATTGAACTCTTATTAAATAGCTAGGGTTCTTGAATTAACAATTTTCTGTCTGAAAAGTACTTGAAAGATCAAATATTGAAATCGGCTAATCACTAATTGAATTTATGTGAACGACAAAGCCAACTAAGACGATCATCACGGACCTCATCGGCTGTAATAGCTATTGCAAAATTGAATTATCGTTAGCATTGAATTGTTGTTGTTGCTTTCGCAGAAAGTCTCGCAATGGCGAAACTGGTCCGAAGGATTGGTCGGAGTGCGTTAGCAATGATTGTGAGCATAGCCGTTTGATACTTTCGATTGTCGTTGGTCCACGATGCTGCGATACTCATTGTAGCTCAAGTGAGCTTCCGAAGAACGGTAACGTGTTAGTTTGATTGAGTTGCGCACATCGGGTGTGATTTGTCCACGATAGCCACCCTTGCGCAACAACGAGTCTATTGTTTGGATTTGATCCCAGCCTGCAGGTTGGAACATGATCGCTCAGTGAGTGGTGAATTCAAGTGGGAATTGAGTTGAGACGTACCTTGTTCACTGGCGACCTTAGGTAGATACGTAGCAGTCCGTCTGCTGCCACGTTCAGTATGGAATTCAATACGAATCCCATGAACACCTAGGGTCCAATCCAAAAAGTCCTGGGCATTTTCAAATCCCTGAATCAAAAATTGCAGTTTTTCGGGTTAAAAAATCGCTCTGACACGTCCACCCGTCACACATTCCCACGAAAATTACCTGCAAAATTGAGACAGAGACAGTCAATTTTGAAAATTCTTCCAGAGCTATTGGTGTAAAGCGGTTATCCTTCAATGCACTGGTTAAGGCGTATTCACGAAGACCTGAATGGACATAAAAGTTTTGACACATTTCGTGAGAGTGACAACGTGAATCCGTCACAAGGTTCGTCTATTTTACCTGAATGTAAGTTCATTGCACTGAAGGTCCCGATACATCCTCTAAGTTGCTTGTCCTTGCCAATGTGCCAAGTGACAAATAACGGACTGAAAACGATGACAAAATTTTTGATTTTTTTTGTTGTTCTCAGGCAACAAGACGGTTTGTGATAAGCTAAGGTTTTATTGCAGCAAAACTTCAACGTTTGCTCATTTTGATCACGAATGTCACTTTTTAGATTTCTCCAAAAAAGAAGAAGAAATGAAAAATGTCTACTTCAACCCGTAATTGATGCATGAGATGGAATGAATTTAGCATTCAACATTTAAAACGCAATTAAAACTCGTTTATGTCAAGGCGAAGAGGTCATTGACCTCAGTAGACACAAACAACGACGACGGGCATTTCACTACCCATTCCACGACATGGATCCATCACGGGTGTCATTCACTGACATGCACTAGCTGACAAAGGAGATATCGGTACAATTTACAGTTACATACTATGCATCATCGGTGAAGTCAGGATTCTTGGGCCCGTCGACGTTGTGAAGCTCACAGTAGAGTACATCAAAGCAGAAAACGCACATATCAGAAGTGGACACATGTTCGGTGTTGTGCCCATTGGTATAACCATTCGAATGGCCATTGGTCAACGATGAATGACCATTGGCCAATGACGAATGACCATTGCAATTGCTCATTTTTTGTTTCTTTGTGCCACAACAGTTGGATGCCATAACCCAAAAAGCACGAAATTCTCAATATGAAAATTTTACACTTGTTCTCTCTCCTCTCTTTCTTTGTTTTCAATAATTCTTCTTCTTCGTCTTCGTCTTTTTCGATGTCAACCTTCTGGCTGCCTTTCACAAATGCGAGGGTATGGTGTGGGCTTGCAGACAAATTCTGAAACGAAATGAAAAGATAAGGATCAGTTTAGATTGGGTCAGATGCTTCAGGAGTCAAATGACTTACAAAATCCAATCGAAAATGCCAACAAATGAATTTCGTTGAAGTGAAAAAAAAAAGTGAAAATATTTTGTTTTTTTTTTTCCAGTAAATGATCGATTCGTCGAAAGGCTATTGCAGATGAATATTTGGTTGGGAATGTTTTTGTGATCCACTAAAAACGCAGCAATAGAAGCACCTCTGGTGAAAATTGTCAACAATACATTCTGTGGAGGATGGTTCAGCACAAAGAATACACAGTTTTGAGATTTTCCTATCAATAGCTGGTATTTTCTTTTGTCTGCAATTCCACCATGCTTTCACGACCAGATGACAAAAACGTTTCAACTGAAGTTGGCTGCGACTCGTTTAGAATGCGCTGTTGCCGTTACATTGTTGTTATTCGATCGTATTCGCTGTACTAAAATTCCATTTCAATTTGTTTTTTCCGTTTTCTTGCGCTGACACACTGTACGGTAACATACGTTGCCACTGATTTGAGTTTATTTTTAAATTTGATGATGCAAAGGCTTGCATTTTCAGACAATAAATGGATTCTGCATCAATTGTTCGAGATGAACATTTTATCGTTGGCCAAGTCGACTGTATTGTGGCAAATCGTCACAAAATAGCATTTTATGAGAGCGAAATCGGTGAAATCGTGTGCATTGTAAGCGAAACCGTTAATTATAGCGAATGCGCGCCTGTTTCGAATCGATTGACTCTTGGCATTCGCACATCCGCTCAGTTCACCCTGGCGGTTTCAGGGCACCAATTTCACAGTAACAATGAACGATCTCGTGCTTTAAGGCGATTAAATGGCACGTTTACGGTTGTAAACCGATGGCAATTAACCGCAGTGAATGATTTATTTTCGATGGAACGAACCCAGATGCATTGCAACTAGTCCAACTAGTCCAACATGTCAATGCTCTTAGACACCACAACATTTCGGTGGATTTTTAAAAATTCGAGAATATTTCACAAAATTTCTTTGTTATTTTCTTCTATTTGCTTCACTATGCTAATCAATGCCAATTGTATTAACTGCGGAGCGGAAAATTGGAGAGAAAACCCGAATCGAAAGAACTTCCACCTAAAAGGATTAGCATTTGTTGACTAAAAGTCTGAAGGTCGAAGCGAATGAACGAGTCTCTCGAAGAAATTGAATTGTCTCAAAGTGCATGTTTATGAATAATTTAAATAATTGCAAATGCATTTTCTTCGTCTTGAAACGAAAATATAAAATTAATTTTGAGCATTATAAGAAAATGGCCAGTAATGCAAATGCCAGCGCCGATGTGGAAAAGGGTCGATCGGCCGATTGCTGTGGACGGTTTCGTGGATTGTGAAGGAAACACGTCAAGTGAATTATTCAGATGTGTGATGGCTGTACAACGTACGATGTACAACATTCGAAGCATAACTCGTGCATATTTATAAGAAATGAAGGAGGAATAAGGAATTCAAAAACGGTAATGATGATTGTGAGGTGATAAGCTGGAGGTGCTGGTGTTGGGCACAGTCAAATGTGCCTAATATTCACATCAAGGCGAATAATAATCGAGACTCACTGCCAAATGGCGAAACCATGGTTACGATGCGATGCTTTCTGTTTTTGTTATCTTTCAATGGCAAGCACGCCTAGCCAGCTGAAGCCGAACAATGCAAACTCATGAAAACTGCTGAAAAATGGAAAAATATGCAGACTGTGACATTCGGCTTTTCCGGAATTATTAGGAAAATTTGCAAATGCATTCATTCATGATGTTTTCGAATTGAATTCAACGATCAAAGATGACACACATGCATGGCCGTGGTGTGAGATCAGCCGAGAGAGGAAAAGTGAAAAATGTCACTGGAATAATGTCATCCAGCATGCATGTTATGTGCCATGCCGAAGAGAAAACATTTCACGATGAATTATCTCGAGACAGATGAAAATCATGTTTTTTTTTTGCGCTGTGTGGGGAATCGCTTTCATCGCGCATGCGCGTTAAATTCATTGGCGGCTGAAGCTCTTGGTTTCATCTGAATCAAATTCTTGAATTTTTCTTAGATTCATCATGTTTTTTGGGTCCGCGACCTCAACCCCTCCCCCTCTTGGTTAAATCCAGAGCAAAAACGTCCCCTCAAAGCTAAAAAGCTCCTCCGACTCACCCGCAATGCACAGCATCCAAAGTCCGTACGGCACTGGTGACTTTCCTTGCCGCCCTTGTAGCGCCACAAACCCCATCGCAACATCAGGCAATCCGCAATACGTCTACCGTAAAGTG
>JANSTV010065230.1:0-11408 GCA_027564135.1 Lestremia cinerea
AACATCAACAGCAGAGCCGAAATGAATGAAATTGTTGAACTGAAAATCACATCACATGAAGAATTTATCGCATGAGAAGATGAGAAGTGAGCCCCATCCGAAATCGAAATTCCATAAAACGAAGAGATATTTCCAGTCTCTGGTTGATTTGAAACTGTCCTGTTGGCCGTTCCAATTCGAATCAAACGGATCACTAAGCTCGGGGGTCACATCCACCGGTCATAAAATCCGAAAACATTCATATTCAATATTCATTCGCTGGTATCCGGCATCGTCAGCCCGTGAGCGCATCGCATCGGGACCACATCCGGTCATGCATAGCAACACACTCCGCTTTCGCAATGTCCTCAATGAAAATATTTAATAAAACCGTTAGCCGGCATCCTGGAACAATGGCCGTACATAGAGGGTTTTCAAGTAACCCTCGACCATCTTCGACGTTGGACAGAAATGATACGGAAGTGAAGCATTCAAAATGCGGGTATTGATTTCAGGATGATGTTGCGTCAAACGTAATCGAGCCACTGTTTGGCGATGGCCTGCCGCACAATCGACCGGCCCCATGAAAATCATGCCGAAAAGCAAAATAGAATAAATTATTAACCTGGGCAGTGTTAAATTCTTCCATTCCTCCATTGAAAAGTTTGTCTGCTCTCGGCCAGGTACGAAACACCAATGGTCCGGCACATTCAGCACCAGAATCATATTCATGTAAACCATTGCTGAAGAGATGACCATTCCAACATTAAATATGTAGTTGAATCTCTTCTGGAATGGTCCATCATCGCCGACCATTTCCATAATTTTATCGAATATTGCATCATGGGCGGCCATAATTGGCTGATTTTTGCTCGTTTCGATTCCTTTTTCTCTCTTTCTTTCTCGCTCACTCTCTCCTTCTCTCTTCTCTCCTCTAACGAAGCTCCAAAATTTGATTCAAATGCTGTTGTGCCTTTTGTTTTCAGCGTTGGAGATTATTTATTTATTAAACGATAAGATGTGTAAAAATGGCAGGCAATGGTGTTTGTGAAGCTGCAGAAAGGCAAAAAGAGCGAAAGGGAAGAAAGATAGAAAAAAAGAGAAAAAAGAAAAGAGAAATGTTATTTATAACTCGATGAATACTTAAACGTTCGGTAATCCTTACTGGAGTTGCGTTGCTGAGCGTTCCGTTCAAGTATTCCGCTATGCGGATGATAAAAAGCAATCGTCACTGCTGCTGCTGGAACGGTTTCAGCAAGAAGATTTGGAATTTATTAATTTTTAATCAAACAATTGCCAACCGTTCGCCGACTCTAATTCCCCCGTCCCTTGACGTTTCGCCTACTCGTCCGACAAAACGCAGAGCAAATTAAGCGCCACGTCAAACGGGTTCTATTGTCTACGCGCGAGCTTGATTTCACGTTGTGTCTTGTCGGAGCTTATCCCTTTTGTTTGGGCATCGCCAGAAGATGGTTGAGCTGCGAAAAGTCAAGTATTTCGCTTGGCGTCGACGTTTAATCTTCGATTCTTCAGAATGCTAACGATGATGCTTTATCGTTTTGACTTTCGATCGTGGGACTTTCGTCCTCTCTTGCAGCAACTGAAAATGAACGAGAATTAAGTGAAAAATCTAAACATGATTCATAATTGGATTCAATTGAAATAATGACGCTGTGTGTTTGCAATAATTAAGCAGTCGCTGTGCCCGCAATTCTTCCAATCATTTCCGCGGTGATGTGCGAATGACAAATGGATGAGCATTATTTTGAATGGGTTTCAATTAAAAGGGATGCAAAATGCCACGGAGTTTGGCATTCGAGTTCGTTGGTCGATTGCGGTTGTCGCTCGACCGCAAGAACATCACAGACGGTGATTTTGCATTTATCTCTCCATCTAATCTTTCCAGCGCCTCAACGTTAATGAAATCAAAATAAACACTTGACATTGTAATTCATTTTTAGATTATCGCCAGTGATTGTCTCCGTCCACCACTGTGTGACACTTCGATAAGTCACTGTTTTGATTGTTGGTCTGTTTATTGTTGGCTTGGTGTTTTCAAGTAAACAGAATGTCTAACTGACGTCTTGATTGTTGGTTCGGCATGTCAATGAGTGCGTCTGGTCACTCGAATCGATCACTCGCACAATCTCGACAATTAATTTTCCATGGAAATTAATCATCTTAACAAATAAATACAAATCGGATAATTCACATTCAAAGTACTCGATTGGGTTATCCAACTGGAAATATCTGAAGGCAAATAATCTCATTGGATTACGTTGTACTTACAAGATGTGATAGTGTGCATTTGTGGTGTGTTGCAGTTGCAGCTAGAAGAACCACATCGAACCGGAGACAAAAGACATGGATGACGATAATTGGATCGGTTTGATGCGCTCATGATTTTCCGCCCGCAAATGAACTAACGTACATGTCATTAGACTATTTTCTCAGTGGCAACGCTGTGAGATGGTTGGAGATGCGAGTGAAGCCCGAAGCGAACCCCTTGAAATGCTCTCTGAACGATCGCATGCTGATAATTAACGGAGTCACAAGACACACATTAATCTCCTCGCGTGCATTCACTGCATTTCTGTTTTTTCGGTGAAGGACGAAATGAATATTCTGAATTATTCATCGAAACGGTGAGCACACACTGAAAAACACACAATCCAAATTTGCTCTTGCTTTTTACGTTAATTTTTCGTTTTTTTTTGTTTAATTTTTTATGGTTTATTTGCTCGTTGCTCGTGGAAAACCGGGCATGCGGTGAAATGATTAAGCTCACTCCAAAAATGATACTCACTGACCGAACCGAAATGATCGAAACCAGAAGCTCGGACCGGACACAGAACACCAACCGTTGGTTCAGTTCACCGCAGCAGTTCATAATTTAAATGCAATTTCGCTGAACAAATATTTCATGAAATTTTAATTTCAGATTTATTTGTGAAAAGTAATTTTAATTTTTGAATAAATTTTGACAGGATATTTCGTTTCTCATTTTGTTTTTCTGGTTGATGCGAGCGAGTAGAAAATGGTTGGAAAAAAGTTTTTGCGGACAAACGTCGTCGCGGTGGATCCAATATGATTGGGTTCCATTTTCGCTTCTATTTTTAGCGATCCGGAAACACGAATATCCCTCAATCAATCAAAATAAGACCGCGTGGTTCACATGAGACAAGATTAATGAACGAGATTGCTGGGCGATGCTCAAACACACTGACCGACACACAAACTGATGTTCATCAAAAAATTCAAACTGTTCGTGGGAAATTCAAACTCGACTCAAATCAATCTTGATTACTTACAATCAATCGATTAAAATACCACAAAGCACACAGCAAAGCCACTGAATTCCTGAAATCGTCAGAAAAATCACTACAATGTCGATTACTTCCGCAAATCAGCTTTTCTTTGGAATTTCTTTGAATCGGCGGCTAATCGCTTCAATGCGTTTGGTTCACCATCAAAACAATAAATGCTACTTATCAACGCTCAAGATGAGGTCTTTATCAATTTCATAGAAAATGCTCAGAATCAAAAATAACACGCGAAATGATCGCACGCCAAATTGATTGGATGGACTCTGTATCACTTATGATGACGCGAAACGCGTCATCCGGCGCATTGTACACAACAATAAACAATTAGAATTGTGGATGCGATTCAATGCGGTTGGCAAATACGCCGATTTGTTTGCCGTGGTATTACGTGCCCCTCATACCGTTTGTTGAACGCACATAAATCACAGCCAGTTTGTTTGATTTCATTTACGATCCGCTTATTTCTTGAGGCTCTGCACTGATTTCAAATCGACCCGCACTGAATCCATGAAGGCTTTGAGAAGCGGTAAAAATACACTTTGATTTACAATTGATTTTGCACAAGGCGATCGCACCGCCGTCTACAACACCTGATTAATTTCACAATGGAATGCAATGCCGATCATTTGAAAATCTGATTGAAACTGAAATGACACTTCGACTTTGTCTAAACGAAACGGACTGGTTGCAGAAGGCAACTGTTAACGTTTATCAAATACATACTACAAGAGCATTGCTGATTATGACTGATGTACGGGCGGTTGTGAGCGACAGAGGCATGTAATGTCGCCTCTCGAATTACGATTTAATATATTTCGATTGACCGGACCGTCCACATTAAATTAAATAATCGCATACAGCAATGTCGAAATCGTATGTTTATCGCGATAAGTGTTACAGGAGGTCATCCGAATGATGATAAAACTGATTCTTTGTTTTTGTCTCTTTCCCACTCTATCGCTGTCTACTCTCCTGCCATGGCGGCACAGCTAATTGAATCATCCAGCTACTTGACGGATTATCTCTGCTTTTTTTTTCGATTTATAAATAAATCGGCGGTGTTTTTGTTCTCGCCAATTGTTTTGTCTTAATCGGCGCTCGTTCGGCAATGCGTCAACATAAGTCAAGAGGTCGATACAGTGGCGAAAATAGTCGGATACCAGCCAGTTCATTCATGTGACTTGAAGCACTCGAAGCGAGTGTTCTTTTAACGTTCAGCCAAAATAGCCAAAAAATTTCGACAATTCTCAATAACGACCATCGTCAATTAACACGAAATTCAGATGATTCGGAAGCAATTAATTTATTTGACATGGCTCATCAGTTTGAATTGTAGCAAGCAACAGGCAACTTGCTGACCGAATGCAGTCAAATCAAATGTGAATGGCTTCCCTGTTCCGCTAGAAAGCTAAATAGTTTGCTGACTTTGACGTTGCTCACAAATCACATAATGATGATGTGAAGACGAACTTTCGCAAAGAAAATCTGAGCTAATATTTTGCGAAAGACACAGAATTACGGTGAATTTTAATTAATTTCAAGTGCTGATTAATGCTTTAGACAAACTTCCTAATTGCTGTGATTGACGGAAGTTACGTTAAATAAATGTTTGCCGAACCGTCAACCAAATGAAAATGCATTCGAGAATGGAGTTGAGGCGATGGCATAATTCTCTTGTATGTGTTAGTAGGTTAATCCACAAGCAGCACTGAAAAATCTAGTCGTTTCACATATTCTTCAGCAAAATATTGCCATTTTATAAGGATCTCTGAATCGCCCAAGAGAAAATTGGCTACGTTGAATTATGGCAAACGTTACGGGAGCAACGCATGGACCGGAAGTGGTTGACAAAAGCTCGATGATATTCCTTTTCGTCTTATCAAAAGAAGAACACAGTCCGTTTCGTTGGCTATGATTCGACAAGACAGCTTTGCTCTTGGGCAATATCACACACGGCAATGATGAAGTTTCGATGGGTTCTGCCTTGAATGTGGCAATTTTGTGTGTTCTGTATTCGATGTTTGCGTCAGAACGGCAGACGAAACTGTGAGATGACATACATAATTGCAGACAGATGGATTTAATTTTGGAGTTGAGTGAGCGCTTTTGAGTCAATTTTAGTCGTTGCCATTTGTCGTCGGTGCGAATCTACTCGTCTCTTTCAACAAAATTGGCGGCTTTTGATCAAATAAACTTCCCAGCTCCCCCATTGAAAGTAAAAAAAACGAAAAATGAAGAATATTCTCGCCGGAAAAATCTCTCTCGAAACTCACTTGGTTGCCACTCACAAGCTTTTGCAAGTTTTTTGCCATTCAACACAACCAAACCATGCCGAGCATCAGAGAATCCCATCGAAAAGCTCTCGCTCTAATTATAATCCAAAGCGGAAATTACTGCAATTGATAAACATGAATATTGAATGAAAGCTGAGATGAAGAACGAAATATGCATTTCTCGGTTGAACCGAAGCCATTCAAAGTGCCCCGAAGATAGTTGTGTGTCGTTGCCTTACGAAACCAAATTGGATTTGTTCAACATCTGTTACACAGAAGATCAACCGATTGGCTGTCGTTTGGACTACCGAAAACGTTCGAGTCATTCGTTTTATTGCCTCTTCCCGAACTGGAAACATTTTAGTTCTAATTGCCGAACGAAAGTTGAATAGTTTTGGATGGTCTTCAACTTTTCGTAAAATACGATGCTTTATAAGTAATTCATTTTGGTGAAATTCATCTTAGAATTTATGGGGCTGCTACCGTCGCCAGGGTGCGTTGATGCTAATCGATTCGCTCCGCAAAAACAACACAGCCATTTGCTTGACGAAACTTCATCCGGTTCAATGAAACATTTGAGATTATTTTCGAATCGTTTCAGCAACCGTATCGAGTGCCAAATGATAAAGCCCGCAGTAAACACAAGAAATTCGAATAAATTTAATAAAAGAAAATAAATTGCTTTTCCAGTTTCGGTGTATTTCCGGAAAATTTCTTCAATTTTTTTCCTGCCGCCCTTGAGCAAGTAGCTTCTTTGAATGGACGACATCCGTGGCCGACAATCAAACGACGGAGAGGCACTCGCTAGACTTGAATGCGAAACGTTGAAAACGAACAATTTTCGAAACTTTTTGTTTGATTTATGGCGATGGCCGTTTTTTTCTCTCTTCCACTTCGTTTTCGCTAAAATTTCGATAGAAATTTTTTGCATTTTCAATTCTCTGCTGTCGTTTTGATTGCGACGGTGATCAATGGTTCGACGCCCCCGGATGACCTTCCACGCAATCAATATTTTCAAATCAAACATCGGAATGGCTTTTGAACTTTTGAATTGTGAACGTCCTTTGTGTCTAATCAATCGATCATGTGCAGGTAATCGCTTATCGAGCTCATCAAACAAATTCATCAAAACGTTCATCATACCGTTTTAGTTGGATTCTGCTCGACCGCGTGCATAATTGATGCACCAACAGTATTATTGCTGTGTGATGGAGGCATTTGTTAATGGTCGATTTGACATTTGGACAAAGTCAATTCATTTCCTGGAGCCATCACACGGTCGAAACAAAACGTTCGTTTCATTTTTCGCTTCGGTGCGGGGAACCGCAAAAAACCCAATTGGCTCAACTTTAAAACTAACGAAAATTCATTTAAAATGTAATTTCGAGAGAGAAGTGGTCAACAAGCATTTTCGGGTATTTGCTAAAATAAATTTATGTTGTAATTCATGGCCGGCGGAGCTCCCATCATGTGTGTGTGTGAGCGTCGACGAATGGCATTGCGATAGGGCAGAGTAACTGTTGCGGTTATCATTTTGTCCATTTTACCATTCATGCCATGCATTTGCATCGCTTCAAATATTTGCTCAGAATATTGCCAAATACAAATCACGTAAATGATGTGTATTGTTTGTTAGTTTTCACAGTTAGTTTGATTTTAAACAACAAAATGGCAGTTCCGCCCATTTTAATCGCATTTTTGAATCGCTCTTATTTGTTTTTGCTTTTGTTTGGGATCGTCGATTAGAATGCAATGCACGTTATCACACTGTCAATGTCCCACACACACACACACAAACACACTTTTCCATTTCGATTTGATTACTGCTGGTTGCTGGCATTGGGTATGGATAGTGTCTCCAGCTCCCATTGGATCGCCTCGCCTCGCCTCCAGCCAACCGAAATGCAAACTAAAGAAAATTTCATCAAAGATAAATTATTCAAAGCATCTTGTCGTTTTTTCAATAAACTTCAATCGACTGGCACCAGCTCAATTTATGAGTGCTTTTGGGTACGAGAACAAATTGATGTAACGGCCCAGGTAATAATTTGATTGTTTCAGTTACCTTGACTGTTGAGCTGGATTGAAGGCATTGACTTGACTTGTGAACATACACAATTGGGGACCGAGAAAAGCGAAAAAAGGAAAATGGAATGTTATTTTTCCGAATGAAAACCGATGAACATGTGAAATGAAGGCGATGGAGATGATTGGATCCCCAGAAAAAAAGGTTTAAAAACGATGTGCGGCCCATGTCACCACTGTGTGACACTTTATGCACGTTCATAAATATCCTTTCGATCGGCATGACTCATGTGTGAGTGGTGCGTGAATCCAATTTGAGCGAAAATGCTCGATTCGAGTGCTTGCGCCAGCAAGAAATTTATGGGAGAGCATTTCAGAAGAAAATCCATTGTCGGAAAATATAAATCCAATTTCGTTCAAGTGGAATTCATGTCAAGGTGAAATGTCTCTGGGATTTTCGAATTTTTCTCTTCGATCAAAATGTGTGCACTGACAATGGCGCTGGCAATGGCTGTGGCAATGGAGCCTGGCAGACATGACACCTGCTGGAATATCTAATTTTCCATTAATCGTTGATATTTTCAATGCAGATTATTCCTTGGAATAGATTTCGTTATTCGGCATTATGGTGATTGGTTCTGTCGTTGATGGATCCACACAATCGATATCCATCTGTGGAATGACTTATCGAATCGTGATGCATTACAGCGATGGCCATTGTTCGTTTCAAATTCAAAATAAATCAGCAACGACACCAATCACTGAGTCTGATGGGAAATCTGTTGAGTCGCTTCATCAACAATGACAAACAATCCCAGTCATTCTTTCAGCCGTAAATCTTAGCAATATATTCGTCTTCTCGAGAACGGAATCCCTGCCTGACAGTAATAATTTATAAAATTATTCTCAGTCAGTTATCCCTTCTGCGCGACCGGTTCGCTGCAACCCGACCGAAAAATAAAAACAGAAAAAAACACCATTACGGAATGGAGGAAACTCTTGGCATAAATGCATTACAAAAGCCATATGTCGTCTGTGTGCAGATAGAAGAGAAAAATCCATTTAATTGAGAACGAACAACTCTTAAAATGGTCATATTTATGTAAATAATTTGAATTTTAATGTGCTTTCGGAAACTGCATGGATTTCGAATGTGGCGAAAGCACGTAGAGGAGCGTGGCCAACTAAAATTAACATTCGAATGAATGCAAAGGATCGAAGGAGAAAAGCGAGAGAGGATAGAGAGTGGATGATCAGAGGACAGGCACAAAAAAACCTAATTTGCCATTCCGTATTCAACATTCAGCATTATTATTTGCTGTTGTTGAGAAGCATTTTCAATTTAGTGGGTTTTCAGTCGAATGGAAACGAAACATATTTTCGACTTTGAACATACCCCACATTGTGAATGTCAAGTGCGGTTCGTTTGGACAAAGAATCGAATAAGAAGACGTTTGAAATCGGTTACCTTGAGTGGACCGGACGATGGCTTTGGATTGGTTGCGCAGGTGGCAATCGGGAGGTTTTCCAGCTCTGCTGCATGTTCGAACATCGAGCTTTCACATCCAACTTGTTCAGCCATTTCGATGGACGTAAAGGTCCAAGCGATTATTTAACCTTTCGAAGGGAACGGGAGCAAGAGGAAGATAGGATGAGAGTGAAAAAAACACATGAGAAAAAACTTCATGTCGTTTGCTCATTGCGGAACGCCATTGAATTTTGTATGCGACTATTACCCTCAAATGGGCTAAATGCCATCGTTGTCCTTGTCGGTTATTGTCAATGGACGTAATATCGCATTTTGCTATAAATTTTATGGTTAATACCGAAAACAACCGAGTCAGTTTAGTCAGCCAAACAAACTTGCATTTGCCACAAACGAAATATTTATGGCTCGGTTTTCAGTCAATGTACGATAGCGATTGTGATGTTCCGATGATGTTGTCTGTCTTGGGAGTTGCATATGCAACCGCCCAGCCACACATTCAAACACACACATGCACACACACACACACACATGATCGAATCGCAAGGGAAACTTTGCGGGCAGAGCCATTTAATGGTTTTCTTCGGGCTTATTCCCCGTCTTGCGTTTCGTACATAAATAAATATTTATGTTGGACTTATGTTTGTTTGATATCACTGCAACTAAGTTACTTGTTCGTCGAGCACTCAATTCGTCGGTGGCGTTCGTAATGAATGGCCATGGAACTTTTCACTTTGTTGCTTCGACCGAACTTTATTGGTTTGTTTTTATTGGATGACATTTCTTTTTGTATATTTTTTTTTCCTTTTTGCCGCTTTTGGTTATTTGTCAAGCGTTAATGTGTGTCTCCGACAACCGTTTGAATAAAGAGTAAACGATTTAATGGCATTCGTTGCTCATTGGTGCGGCATTCGGGTTTGGAATCATTTCCGCGAATGACTGCGTCGCTTCATGAGTCATTCACGCGTTTCTCAGAAGAACCGGCTGAGTTGAAAATAATCAAAATTTGTTTGCTTCAAAAACGCTGACTGGGTTCGCATTGTAAAATCGAATATTTGATTCGTTGAACAATCACTGAGCATAAACCACTCGCCCCAGTCCAGACACCAGGATCATGAAACAAAAGCCATTAAAAAAAAAAAATCAATGAATATTTTAAATGAATATTTCTATTAATTATTCCAACGGTTTATTCAATCTATTCAGAATTATCGATGAATCATTAATTTGGAAAAGGTCCAGGTGAACAGTGCCTCACATCTCATGTGACTCTGACATTGCCACCGCGTCCGGCAGGGCATTCACAGTGATGTTGGCTGTTAACATGCCCGGTGTATGCTCATCACATCGCATCGAACATAATTAGTGGTATTTATTGCCAGAAATGATTCCATTGTCTGATAATGACCGCATTCGCACACCGACAAACACTCAGCCAGCGTCGAACTGGCGTAAAAGTTGTAACCATTTCGCGCCGCAATTTTCACGCCGCACATAATTATCATTATTTTCTTTATCGGTTAATTTGATGGAGCATTTTTAATTGTTATTATCGTTCGGACGTGTTCCATCAAATTTCAGACTCTCACTCCGCACCTGCGATTGGCGGACGGTGGGTTGGTAGCGGGTGGATGGAATGCCATTGGGGTGATTTCGATCAACATACATTTTAATTGCGATCAGTTATGAACGTTTTCACCGGAACGACTGCTCCAATGTTATGGTATTATTGATTTTTGCTGGAAAAAAATTGGTGTTTTGTTTTTGTTGATTGGCGGCTTTTGATGTGTGCGTGACGTATGTTGGGTGTTTGATAGGAATTATTGGCCTGATTGATACCATGAGCTGATTCATCACGTTGAATTGCCGTTGGCCATAAAACCATTTACGAATCAAACAATGTGTCGTTTGTGGTCCCATTGGCTATCAGCGTCCCATCGAATGGCCCATAAGTAATGTCATTCACGTCGAACTCAAATGCAATGATGAAACTGAAGTGGCGCTCTTCAGCAGCGAAATATTCATGCAACACGAAATTACACTCGAAAGATCCCGAATAAGGAATGCTTAAGCGTTTACGAGCCCATTGCCTAACGTGCAATACAAGTAATGATGGTCGGTGGCTCGTAAACTGGCCCAAGTATCGTAATGCCAAAAACGCTTGAAATTACCACCGCTTGAACATCAACCGACCCGACCTATCACATTCACACATTCGAGTGCGCGCTCACACACACACAAACACGTCGCCGTCCAACCGTTCAGAGCAGAATTTATTAGTCACTTGTTGGTAATAAAGTAATTTGCTCTTTTCGCCAA
>JANSTV010065241.1:0-11404 GCA_027564135.1 Lestremia cinerea
ATCTACCTTCAGATGTTTGCCCATTATGGCTGTTTATTATGAAACGAAAACTAATATTGCCCTTTGATTCATCCGCTAGCAAACACACATACACATATACACACACACATACAAGGACATCGTTTCTCACATGCATGGGGTCGCCTGGGGATTTTAGTTTGCATTTTTCGCATCGCAACGGTGGGGCGCAACCAAAACAAAAGTCATCCTCGGAGATAATAAACCGTTGAAATGATTCCATTTCGTGAGGTTGCCATTCGAATGTTTTTCGATTTAATTCCGTTCTTTTTCATTTTCGGAAAATTTATTACTTTTGTTGCGAAGGGTGGATGCGTCTGTGCGTGAGTGAGTTTGTGTGCATTCTGAGAGGGGAGCGGTGGGAGAGATTGCAACCGAAGAGGGCAGGCTGGTATTGACATTGATTGGCTGAACGGTACCTGTTTGCTTCGCATCGAATATCAGCACGCACCGTTAATGAGATTACTGTTACGTGTGCGCCAACCCCAAGCGAAAGTATAAACTTCAATTAGTTGGCTCATTCGTGGCCAATGGCAGGCATTTTTAATGAATTCTTCCGATTGAATTGCGATTTTCGGATCGAAGCACGCAACGCTTACGGCCGTCGAGGGTAATCGACCAGAAATTGATCAGAAATATGATGCATCGACCCGAGCTATCATCGAATCACTGTCTCCGCATCCAAATCGCTTTGAACTGGCCTCGACCAAAAGTAAATAATTTCATTTGGATTTTCTCTCATTTTTTTTTTTAATTCTTAAGAAATAAATTGAGCGCATTTAATTTCACTGGTTTCAGTTGCTTGCGATTCAAAGAAATGAAACGTTGAATAAAAAAAAACGAAAATATTTTCAACGTTGATTTGGTCCTTTGATTTACGAGCGGAATGTTGTTCGCCCATCGGCGACAAAGGGACGATTTTAATTAATTTTTTATCATTTCTGATGAGCGGCGTTCAGAGAGTTTTTTTCTTGGAAACTTCTTCATTCTTTTCATCAAAGGTAAATGACGGAAAAAGGCGCGGGATGGAGACATCGAGGAGGTGGGTTGGCATTTTGTGCCTCGCATTTGAGTATTAAATGAACAAGTAATTTCTAAATTGAAAGCACCTTCGGAGGCCGAGGGTCGTTCATGAGCAATTGAAGCGTCACTTTAGCTGAATCTCAGGCGATGGTTGTCTGGCCTTTAATTACGACACATTGACGAGAGATTGGGGAGGCATTGCGTTCACGGGAGGGGTGTCACATTACGCTGTAATTATTCATTTGAGCGTCGCTCATTTACTTGCATTGCGGGCGTTCCATCAATCTTGGCGAGACATTCATCTCGGTGGCGCATTCAATGGAATATTTTTAGCTTCTTCGTGAGGCTTCCTGTCGGGTGTCGGTTTACGAAGCAGACGTTTAGAATGGGTGATTTGTCTTCGAATCAGGGAAAATTAAAGAGTTGTCGCCTAATTGGATGAACACGTGGTTCACACACGACGATTCTTTGGTTTTTTTCTTTTGAAAAAGTGGCATTCGCTTTTGGACGAAAACTGAATGGCTTGCGTTTTTCAAAACAGGCGAAGGTGGCGCTAATGAAGTGCGAACAGAACTCAAACAGAGATTGCAACTCAAAGTTCATTAGAATGCGCTCCACGTACAAAAATTGATCGTAACTCACAAACAGCTCGCACTCAAACGATTTCGCGGGATGCAAAATTAAAAAGTGCAACAATTTTGTTGAAAATGAATCTCATTATTGTTTCAAAGAAGCAAATTTATGGGCGCCTTCTGAAGAAACCCAACTGATGATGGCAAACAAGCGATTCGAAATCGTAAAATTGCATTTGCACTTTAGCGGGAAAAACATGAAAACCCATTCGCAACGAGTGGTTTATTAGTTTTGTGAATTGGCAGCGGGACGACTGGCAACAATAAAATTGTCGGAATTGTCAGATGGAGATTGACAACATTCTGGATCTACTTACAAAATCACAAATCACAGGAGATCTCAGCAGGTCAGCTTCGACCGAGTCGACACCAAACACTTCACAAAGAACGTAATCCAACGCGAAAACAAAAATTTAATTTTGAAAAATTCCTCACTTTCGACCTGCGTTCAGACTCCCCAGGACATCTTCGGACGTCCTCGCTGCCCCCGTCGAAATCGCACAAATTCACAAGCAATTGCTTGGATTCACAAAACACACCGAATCGAATGAGAAATGAGTTTTCCGCGGAAAAGAAATGCCAATTTGAATTCTTCTCGAAAAATCACAATTCCAACTGAGCATCACCCGAAGTGCATTCAAAACAAATCAAAAATCCAACAGCACGAAATCAACACCAACAACACGAGAACTCAGCGCGTCAAATGCATTGCGATCATTCGAAAGGCATTCGCGTAGACGATGGAACGAAACGTGCGCGCGTGTGCTCCGTTCAACGGTTCGTGGCCAACTGATTGTGTGTGAGTGCCGAGATGGCATTCGATGCGATCCGTCAATCCGGTCGCAGGCAATTGAAATTCTTACATTTGTGCATTCATTCGAAACGGCATCGAAACGATGATGTGTGGTGTTTGATGCTCGTTGAGGGAATCGCTGGTTTCGGTTGCCGGTGCGAGGATTTGATGGGAATATTCGACGGCGACGGCTTCGTTTTTCGCGCATGGCATATGGAAACGCTGGGGGAGATGAGCTTTAAGGGGCAACCACCGGTTGCTGGTGGCCAATTCCCCGCCGGAGGATACTGCCCGAAACTGCTCAAGGAGAAATCGTCATTGTGCATTGAAGGGGATTTCACTCGATGATTGTCAGCGCTTCAACATCTGCACGGTCAGGAGAAGCACATGCCAAGCACATCGCCAACAGTTGGAGTGACACGGGTCGCAAACAGGAGAATTTATGCGGCCATTAGCGCACTTCATCCTTCGTCAATTATTCAAAATCCCATTTTCAACCTGGAATTCTTACGCACCAGCAATTAGTGCAGAATCGATTATGAGAATAAACCTGAGCCGATGTTTTCCGAAGGTTCAGAATATTTGAAAATTTCTCGCTCAAAACTCGGGACCAACATGAATGATGACGCAATTACATTGAAGAAAGAACGACATATTTTTCATTTTGGAATCATTTAAATTCCGTCAAAGGCAATAAAAAACATGCCCCCACAGGATGCCGTTCTGACACATTCACCCCAAAACAGACGAAACCCACCGAAAACGTTGTGAATTTGTCATAGTCGAAGCCGTCAGGTCGATTCGGGAATGTAAATGCATGCGTGTGCTAATGTCGCAACGGCATCCATCGCCTAATCCATCGCTCATACGTGCGTGCATCGAAACGGTTGTGTGAGTGTGACTGATTTGACCATATGTCACTGGCACACACCAACACCGTGGGTTCTGTCATTCACTGAAATCGTAAAAAATGCGTTTGTTCGACAAATCGCCTCAACACAAATACACTGGCACACTTACACGCTCACACACAAAAACACACAGCGACCGAGTCAAAAAAGAGGAAAAAACCGACCGACGTCTGTTTGTTTGCTTTTCGCATCGCATTTTTTTCCCGTTGCCGCTTTGTTGCTCATTCACCGACTCACACATCACTCGTCGCTATTTTCACACTTTTGCTTTCCGTCCGGGGCCAAGCCGTCGAACAACCAAATGGCATGATTTGAATGCATTCGAATCAACATTCATAATTTAGTTAATGCTTATTGAGCGGTCGCTCAGGGAGGGGTGAGTGAAATGCCGTGAAATTGTCGCATCGTCCAGAGTCGTGTCAATCAGCATTGACGATGGTCATGGACGTCAAGTCTCTTGAAGGCGACAGCCAAGATGTCGAAGGGTCTCCCATCAGAGTTCACCGCTCAACAGCTATGACAGCCCCTCGATTCCATCATTCTCTCATCGACCCCGTCATGTTTATTCGCCGAAAATCCATCGAATTCCCAACCGAATCGACCCCGTTCAATCGGCCGAAAATTGCATTGTTGTCGCGCCAAATGGAAATTATTTATAATTCGATAAAGTGCAATCAAATTTTGGTCGGGGATTTCAGGCAAAATGCACCGTTATCGAATTGTCAAAATGAACAAAAGACCGCTTTGATTGTTATTGTTTGTTTGCATTCATGAACTGCACACGGATTGACGTGACGCATTGGCGAATAAACAGCAACAATACGAGGGTTGATTTTTCAATTGAATTTCGTTGATGCATTTTCATTGCTGCGACCGTTGAATGGCATTCATTGCATTTGCGGTTGGTCGGGTGAGAGACGATTTTGTCTGCTCTTTCTTTGGGCAAAGCGAACGTATTCACTTGACGCTGATTGCTTTCAATAACTCAATTCCTGAGCGAAATTGCATCACAAATCGAACGACCACAGCTGGCGAATGATGAAGGAATCGCGCGTGCGGCCGCAATTTATCGCATCGAATGGCTTTTCTGTGAAATAAAGCTGATGGATTTGATCGAACAACGAACATAAGAAAAAAATGCCAAATGATGATGGAAACCACCGGCTGATTGGTTCATCATTAGGATTCACCTTTTGAAAGGAAGAAGAACTCATAAAGTAGAAAAAATGCTCGCCGACGGATGCTGAACTTAGAAATTGTTGCATTTCAAGACGAATAACGTGGTGGTTCGAGAGAGACAGCAAACAGAACACACAGACCGTTTGCACGCGGTCGATTGTCTGCTGTGTGTGCCTCGTGTTGCGGTCCTTCGTAAATAAATAATGTCTAAATTACAGTTATCGCTTGAGTGGTTTGATGCATTTTATTTTTCTCGTTTTTTCTCCAACTTCTTTCTTTCGTTTTCATTTCGTTCCCTTCCTTTCAAGTTGATTTGGGTCACTGCGATATATTTATGATTAAAACATTATTCGTTTTTGGTTCTTTCAAAAATTGCTCTAAATTGGATCGTTTTGTTTGACTCATAATTTTATATGAATTCATCAATTTGGAAATGAAGACCGAAAACGACCGACGAAAGTGAAAAAAAAAATGAACCAAAATGAAATATTCATGTTTTCGGGTGGATTTTTTCTGTTTGAACTCGAAAAGAAGCGATGGTCGCTGTTGCATGAGACGCGCCGGGACATGTGTTCATTGACCAGGCGTAAAACGTGGTTCCAGCAAGCGCATCTCCAGCAGAAATCGACAATTTGAGCGTCCTCACCAAATATGGCTCGAAACAATGGCTAATGGCGGCGATCGATCGACAATCAGTTGAAAACAATCATCCCACAGAATTTCGTTGGAAAAAACCAATTCAAACGAAAAAAAAAAATCAAGATGCTGACGATTGATACCAGTCCGCAACGAGAAAAAGATCCGTTGCGCATTCAGAAGCCAGAAACACGCAACTTTTGTTCCGAACGAAAATAACAATGGCAGACATTTTGCATTATCGGAATGTCGAAATGAATTATGGTTATAAACGTGGTTCACACTTTGGCCGGAGTCTTCTAATTGTGGCGATTCGCCCGGGAATTCACTCTAATTACTCGGCATCGGTGGATGTCATAAGGTCGATCCATGCCATCTGACATTGTCAATAAATCTTTGTCTTTCGCGAAACTTTCGCTACAATTTCGCAATCGAGTTAACCGTTATCGCTTGCATGCATCATCATCGAGTGAGTCAGGTGTTCAAAGGCACTTCATAATCCATTCGCCCACACGCGGAATTTATCTCAATTTTCAATAAGTTTCACTTGATTTAGTGCGATTTGCACAAAAATTGACTAATCAAATAAAAATCCAATAGTTTTTCTCTGTTTCACAATTCGAATTGCCTGAACAAACAATAAAATGACAAAAGCAACAACAACAACAATGCAAACAGCACATCGTCTGCATGCGAGATATGGATCGGCATTCGACGACCAAATCGAAGCATTGTGAATGCGATTCGGAATATAAATTACGGTTAAATGGAGAATATCCACACACATGTACACATATGCACACACACACACATGAGCGTATACCCACAGAGACGCGTTTGCCTGAGCGACTCACACCGCTGGAGTAGTTCGATTCGAATCGAAACATTATTCACATTTCAGACATTCATAATAATAAATAACATCGATATGTGTGCATGCCGGTGTGATGTTCACAATCGCATTGTATTGTTGCCTGGGCAACGCATCCATTCGCCAATATATCATCGGTCGCTATCGAAGTTCCGATTGCTATTTCGCAAAATATCGTAAAAAAAAACATAATGTCGAATCTGTTTCACAAATTGGCTACTGCGAATCCGACCTGCGGCGATTAATCAACCAATTTGAGCTAATGGCAAGCTCAGCATCGACATTGCACACCGACCGCGTGTTGAAATTTGGTTATGTCGGCGGGGCTTCATTCAACTTGCCGACTGCAACCGTTTTGGAATTCTTGGATCCGCCGATTGTTTGACTTTTGAATTAACTGTAATCGTCTATTAAACACTGATGCATTCTGGCTTCGTTCTTCACCAAAATGTATACAAACATTCTCTTTTTCGCTTTTCTCTCGAGGAGAGAAAAATTATCACAAAACACTGTTTTCTGAATTCTGGATGAGTTGTTAATGAACAGTTGATGTTGAGTTATTAAAAGTTATTGTTTCAACGTATTAACACATGCGAGCCGTCGACCAAGTCTAAATTGATGCAGTTTAATGTTTACAAATCATTAAAACTGAATGGTTTTTCACACAAAATTGATTATTTGTTTTGAATGCGCTGATTCTGTGGGGAGGATGATTCACCGATCTACTGATCCAGTCTCAATTCTGAATCGGGAATGCGCAAAAGGAGGGGAATGGGAGGGTATCGTGACGTTCGATGGTTTCGATGTTGGAATTTAACAGAATGGTTGAATTGGGAGAGTTAGAAGAATGTGGAGAATTAGAATAATTTGGAGAGTTTGATTTGAATTGAATTGTGGAGACTAAAGTGAATTAAGCGAAGTCATTGATTGACAGTTTCCTAACCGCATTGTTCGACAATTTTTCATCGAAGAGAAACATTTTGAAAGAAATAAAATACGAAATTTAAACGACGACTTCTGCTTTGGATCGACTCAGCTATTATGACCGAATAGTAAGTCCCCATCAAACTCCAATTCGAACGATTTTCCAATAGCCATTTAATTCCAGCAAAACAATGGACATAGAACTGACCAGCTTGTATAACCAAGATGGCGTCCACGCGGCCTGTGAGAGATTCATGGAAATTCAAATCGAAACGAGGAAAAATGAATTTCTCTTAAAGGAACTCTTCGATGTGATGTCTCAAAGTCAAATTGACTACAAAATGAAATATGAAATGGAATTGGAAAGAACGAAATCGCTAACAGAGAAGGTGGCGAGTCTTTCCAGTCGCCTGAATGAGGAATTGAAGGCGAGAGAATCGTTCAAGAAAGATGAGGTTAAGAGCATTTGTGATCAGCTAACACCTAAATTGCGACAATTGCATGAGAAAGGAATACGAAAAATTCCGCGGTCTAAATTGCAGCGACTCTCCATGGATCCCAAGACAATGGACAGTGATTGTATGGTGATTGAGGAAAGAACTACGAGTAGGACGTTCACAGAAGGCTTTGTGAATTCGCTCAAAGCGAGAGAATCCAATAGGCAGACGATGGAATTGGTGCATCCACAGAAACCCTCACGACCGATTAAGAAGACCTACGAATGTTTCGATTGTCACTCGCCTTTTGTACGGCTCGATCAATTGATCGCACATCAGGCTAAACGTTGCGGGACGCAGAAGAGAATCGAAAAGAAAATCGAGTCCATGAGGAAACCGCCTCAAAAGTGTCGCCATTGCGGAATATCACTTGGCTTGTTTTCTGATTTTTTGAAACACGAGGAAGTCTGTTCGAAAGCAACGAGCCTCATCGCAAACAGGTGGCGACACTCTTGCGAAATCTGTGATCGAAAATTCACCGATGCAAATGCGTTGCAAGAGCACAAGAAAGGTCATGAGATGGCCGCTTCAACCGAGGTGAAAATTGAACAGCGTGACCAAGATTCAGATATAGTTTACGTCAAGGCTGAGCCCCAGCCTGAGAAGACAGAGATTTCGAAACCAATTTCGGGAAATCAAAATAGTAAACGCGTATGCCCATTTTGTGAAAAGACATTTGACGATTATCATGTTATGAAAATGCACTGCTTCGCCGCACACATTGCCATCAAGTGATCACCTTGCTATTTGACAGAGATTTTGTAATGAATAAACGAAATTTCAAGAGAATATTTCACTTTTATTTATTTCATTCGACACACGTCTACTCGTTGATTCTGAGCGAATGCTGGAAATGGAAGTTGAAGGCGAAAATAAAGAGAAAGATCGAAAGGAAGGGACTAGATTCAAGAGAAGAAGGAAGAATGAAGAGATAAATGAGGTGAAATTCAAAAGGCAAGTATCAGCGAGAGAGTTCAGCATTCGCCCAAAAGGTTAATAAAAATAAATAGAAGTTAGAACTAAACAATAAAATTAATGACTGATGGCCGATGACTGATTTCGGGTGACAATATTTTTTTCGTTTTTTGGTGATTGATGCGTGTTAATGAGGTAGGCCGACTCCTTGGGGAACTTGATATCCGTAACCGTTGAGCCCACCAGCTGTTGGTGGTTCATCGTGAGTGACGGGTCCCGATGGCGGTGGGTGGTAGCTATCGACTCCTTGTGGATGCTGTTCAACGTGGGCGATGGCTGCGCTGATTTGAGCTCCATCATGAACTGGTCCTGATGGTGGTGGTTGATAGCTGTCGCCTTGGGTATGGGTGATACCGAAACTCTGCGATGAATGGCTGCTGGTGAAACTGTTGAATGAGGTGGCGGCATCGTGTCCGAATGAGGCAGAGGCATCGTGTCCGAATGAGGCAGACGCATCGTGTCCGAATGTGGGACTTGGGACGAAGCCTTGATCAGCGAATGGAGCCACCAAGGGGGTGAGGTCCGGAACTTGAGGTTGGCTGTCGAAAACTTGCTCAACAGCTGGTTGGCTGACATAAACTGGCTCAGAAATCGGTGGGCTAATATAAGCTGGTTCAACGGCTGGTGGAGCCACGAATACTGGATCAGCAGCTGGAATATCTACTTGTTGACTGTAAGCGAAGCTATCTTGATGGGCATGATTTTGCTCGGGGAATACGACTTGTGGGGCGCTTGATACGACGGCGGCACCGATTGCTCCAGCATCAAAGCCACTGCTGTGAACATGATTGCTATAATCAGCTTGGCTAGAAGCAACGGCTCCAATGACTGAAGCGTCAAGACCGTTGGAATATGAATGATCAGCATGACCTTGATCGGCATAAATTTGTCCACCAACAGCTTGTCCAATAGCTCCAATGACAGATGCATCAAGTCCACCGGCTTGGTTGTATGAAGATTGGCTGTAGTCGTGAGATTGGCTGCTGTAGTCATGAGATTGGCCAACAACAGCTCCAAGAACAGCTGGACTGAATCCACCGGATGAATGATCATGACTCGAGTAATCTCCGTGTCCGTGAGATTGTGCACTGCCAACGACGGCACCAAGAACAGCTGGGTTCAGTCCTCCTGATGAATGGCCATGATCGGAGTAGTCTCCGTGTCCGTGCGATTGGGCACTGCCAACAACAGCTCCAAGAACAGCTGGGTTCAGTCCACCTGATGAATGACCATGACCCGAGTAGTCTCCGTGTCCGTGAGATTGTGCACTGCCAACGACGGCACCAAGAACAGCTGGGTTCAGTCCTCCTGATGAATGGCCATGACCGGAGTAGTCTCCGTGTCCATGAGATTGGGCACTGCCAACGACGGCACCAAGAACAGCTGGGCTCAAACCACCTGAGGAATGTCCATGACCTCCATGCGAATGTGAATGACCGGCCGATGCAGAGATGGCTCCAAGAACAGCTGGACTCAGTCCTCCAGATGAGTGTCCATGACTGGAATGACCAGATCCACGTTGTTTGTTAACTGCACCAATAATAGCTGCAATGACAGCCGGGCTCAATTTGGATGATCCGTGTCCTCCACCGTGTCCGCCGTGTCCACCATGTCCTCCATGACCACCATGGCCTCCGTGCCCACCTTGGCCGACAGCTCCAGCGATGGCGCTCAGAACAGCTGGGCTCAAACTGCCTGAAGAGTGACCTCCTGAGTGGCTTCCATGGCTTGAATAGCTTCCACCACCGTGGCCTCCAACAGAAGCAACAGCAGAGAGAATCGCTGGGCTGAGACCGCCTGAAGAATGTCCGTGGCTGCCGTGACTTCCACCGTGGCTGCCGTGGCTTCCGTGACCTCCGTGACTTCCATGACCGCCGTGTCCACCACTACCTCCATCGACATGCTTCACAACAATAATTCTCTTGGAGCCGGAGCTTCCACTGCTCCCACCACTGCTACCACCGCCGCTGCTATGACCGTGTTCAACGTAACTGTGACTATATCCGTGTCCACCTCCATGTCCGCCTCCATGTCCGCCTCCGTGTCCACCTCCATGTCCGCCACCATGTCCACCTCCATGTCCGCCACCATGTCCGCCTCCTTGTCCGTATCCATTGTATTGAGCACTCAAGACAGCGCTGAGAGCTCCTAAACAAGAAAACGATTCCAAAATTATTTTCTGTTCGAGGGAAAACGCCATCAATTATGCAACAAATTTCCAATTGGATTCGATGGAGACGGTCAAGTAATTTTTTATTTTTTCTATTATTTACCTGCGTCAATGCCTTTGCGTTGTTGGTTGCCGCCTCCTCCGAGAATGCCAGAGAATAGTCCCGAAAACAAAGAAAGAATTCCGGAATTGCCGCCACCTCCACCGCCGCCGCCACCACCACCGCCACCACTTCGACCGCTTTCGATATGCTGCACGCTTCCAGATGCAGGAACCGAGTCGGACAAATGGACCTTGATGTGAACACTGAAAGACGAAGCCATAAGAATGGTTCTCACTCCAGATCAGCACCCAAGAACTTACTGTTCACCGCTGCCTCCACCGCCTCCGCCGCCTGAACCACCACCATGAGCATGCGCAGCTACAACCGAAATGGCCAAACAAGTCACCTGAAACAAAAAAAAACAAAAGATAAGACCCGCGGAAATGTTTTCGGAGAAAGTGATTATCACCACCGCCTCGATTCGTTTGTGCTATCATCTTCGCAAATCGTCGCACGTCAAAACAAAAAAATCCAAAAAAAACGAAGAAGACACACACAAAAACCACTCCAAACTAATCAAAACATAATCTGAATGGCATTAGTGGTGATGGTCGTGGTAAAATCGATTTAAAAAAAAAAAAATAAAAAATAAATTCAAGCGCGAATGCTTCAATTTCAATCAATCCATCCATTCCGGAACAGTATGCCGGTTGAGCGTATGGCGAGTGAAAG
>JANSTV010065252.1:0-11404 GCA_027564135.1 Lestremia cinerea
ATAATAACCGTTTTGTTATTTTACGCTGAGAGTAAATAATTGATGGATAAGAGAGTGTCAGGGGAGAGAAAGAGAGAGAGAGGAAATGAGAGCAATCTAGAGGAATGGTATGGGGACAACCGTGTCGGGTCCATGATTGATTTCCGCTCTGGGGCCGAAAATAAAGATGTAATTAATTCCGGTCGACGGACCGACACGATTCTCGCAAACGATGAATGTGGGTGCGTTATGAAAATTTATGTTTCGTCAAGACGATGCGTCTGCCAAGGGATGCGGCCGTCTTTGGTTTGAACCGTTTTCATAAATGAAACTAATTTTGACATTTTCGGGAGAATTTAACCAAAATGCAAAGGAGCAAAGAGAAATCAACAGCAAAAGTGAAGACAGAAAGGAATATAGCGGATGTTGAAATTTGGCAAGCAGCTCGCTTAACCCTGACTGCTCGCTGGGTGGCTCGAAGCAATAGTAATAATTTCAACATTAAAATCGGTATGGTGCATTTCAAAAGACAAATGTTTGCTCCGAAAGTACATTCCGCTTGACGGAACACGCGGTGCAGCGCATCCGCAATTATTTGGTTAGCATTCATTTAACAAATACTTTGCCAGTCGAACCACAAGCATATGTTTTTTTGGTACTATTTGAGTAGAGCGCAAAATATGTATGCAAATTAAGACCGATTTTGTTGATTTTTATTTTGTTATTTTTATCATAAATTTCATATGATTCGTGGGACTTTGGGAACGATCATACAGCTGTTTTTCCTGGGGCGGAGGAAAGGTTGGAAGGTGATTGTGGGTGGAGGCTATGTTTTATAATGGTCAATTTCGGGGAGTTGAAGAGCAAACGATGCTTCATGCCAGAATCGCTTCGTTGGGCTTGAGTGAGAACGAGAAAGAACAAGTCGAATTGACGTTTATTTCCAATCCCTGGTCAGTACATGGTTTGACCTGTGTTCCAATTGACAGCCATTGGATGGCATGTTGAACGCATCAAACAAGCCGATTTTGTTGTCCCTCTGACATAATCAGCTTTTGATTGATAAACTGCACGGGATGTATTCAATGCTGCCATTCAACTCAACAGGGTTTATGACGTCATGGTACGTTGAAATAATTAATTCAATGCGTTTCCACAGAATCGACTCGAGTTTCATTTGAAACGCATTTACCTAACCGATTTCATTAGTGGCTTAAATGGCTGATTAAATATCCAAATATTAAAAGCGCATCAACAAGGTTTCGGTTTCCACCCGAATTCTATTTGCAATTCAAAAATTAAAAATTCTATGCTTTGCTTTGGCTTTCCCGATGGAACTTCACTTCCACCACAATAACCGAATGCGAAATTCGAGTTTTCAGTTTCAGGTTCTGGCAAATTAGAGCAATCTCTGATTTCTGATGTGTATGCGAGTTAAATGGCTATTTTAGGGGAATTTTCTTGTGGGCCAAATTGATTCGACACTTGAATGAAAAACATGCAAAATCAATTCGGTGAAATTCAAGATGTTTCGCTGATTGATGCTCTAGTTTCGCTGGATGGGAACGGATTTAAGGTTGAAAGGATTCTGCAGCTAATTCAGTTCTGGTAAATTTCATCAAAACGTCATTTGAATATGAATTTTGAATCGGTGGGAATCTGTGCATTTACCCTGCGAGATAATTATCGAAGTTTCACGGATATAACTCGATACGAACTAAAAACTTTGCAATTTTGCATAAGTTTCGCAACACAAACTCGATTTGAATTCAACTCCAACGCAGATGTGTTTTTTCAATCGAATATTACGTCGAAGGTTGAACGTTCATTTTTTTCAGTTTTTCATCTCATCATTTTCTAGTGTCAGCATTAAGGCAATCCGGGCAAATGAGAAGAGGTTGAAAATGAATAATTTGTAAAGTGCACGGCGAATGAATATTCATCAATCAAAAACAGCGAGGATTGTAGCTCAACTCCAGATTGAAATCAACCCTTCGGTGTGAGCGGTGCATTGATTAAATTCAAGTGATGGAAAGCCTAGCCAGAGGGAATTCATCAAACGAGGTGGATTCACCAAACCGGCATATCAACAAGTAGTCAGCAATGTGCCGTTATATGAAATTCTCCACACAAGAGAAACTCTCCACACGAAGGCTCTCTGCTGTTCCGAGTTGAGAGCTTGCCATCAAATGCGCTGTTGCCAAATTTACGGTGTAACGATAAAGCTGATGCCATGCAATGCTTTATCAGTCAGTTGTTAACCGGCGCGTGCTGCGAACGGACGCATTTACATGCGAGAATTCACCCGTCGATTGTTCATCAGCGCGAAGCACGATTCACAAGTTGATGGTCGACTAGCTCAACATTGAATGTGTGATGCCTCAATCACGATGGTGAAATAACTGGATGTTGATGCGGACTCGGTGATAAGCACATCATTTCGATGGTTTCATATTCGAATTGATTGTTCAAATTCATTCATTTTGGGTGGCGAGGCAAATTTCCTAATTTAATTATTTTCTGCCAGAGGGCAATGTGGTTTTTCGCAGTTTAGTGAATTTCGTTGGTCAAAAGCGTTTCACATTGTTGGGTGATTCAAAGTGAAATTTTTTTTCGGTTTTTGTCGATGAATGTCTGACGGGCATATTCATTTGCCAATTTGAGACTAACAATTGATGGGTGCAAAAGGCTCACTGTGAATTATCGTAAGCAATTGATGGATCGTTCGTAAATATTGAATTTTTTTATCAAATTATTTATTTTGAAAATAGAATTCCTTTGAATGCCATTGAGAGAATGCATTTGCAATGAATTTTCCGAAACGAATACCAATTTGCGAATGCTCGTTTTCCATCGAAGACGTTTTGCAATTTTCCTCGAAATTTCCATGCAATCATTTAACCGTTACAAAATGTAAGTTATCGTTGGCCAATCGCATTTGTGTCACGCTGCAGAGTTTGCCAGTTGAAAACTTTTGGTCGTGCGACTGGATTTCTGATCACCAAAATTAACTTAACTTTTCATGCAAAAGTTTCGTCTGGCGTTAAGTTAATTTTGATGGAAGTGGTTTTCGAAATGATGCTATTCGGTTTTCGATTCGAATTTCAAGGTCACAAATTGATGTGCAAGTTTTCAACTCGCAAAAACTTTGGCGAGAATTCATTCAGACGGATTGGAACGTTGCGACTTGGAGTGGCTCTGATGAATGAGCTTTGAATGCAATCTGGTGGAGGGAGGGGAAGGGGGGCGGTCTAATGAAAATGACCGGTCAATTATGAGACGAGAACCAGTCACTGGAAACCAGCCATTAAAGCTGATGGTTTTCAGTCTTGGCTTGAATTTGCATTCAAACTCTGAAAAACTAATTTACGCGATGACGAAATTTGCATCTTTCGTTCGTACTGCAATTGCTGACATTTTTTTAATAAAATTTTCTCGTTAATATCTTTTTACCACTAATCTTTGTTCCGTTTTGTTTTCGAAATATAATAATTGCGGGAAAAAAGTTTAATTAAAAATATGAATTGAAAGCCAAAGCGATTGGTTAGCCAATTGTGGGCGACAAACGAATGGCGTTGATAAAAAATGGAAATTGCGGAGCGTGATGCATGTGAATGGGTCGAAGGGGTGATGAAACGGAAATTATCAGGTGGATGAATTGAATGCGTTATTTTGATTGGATCAGTCGTTGGGATGGGACGGGTCGGTGGATGGATGACAGCAATAGGGTGTGTTCATTGCCAATTAGCGAGCGATATCACACGACCGTATGGATTCGATGCCATTGAGGCCCGAAAAAGTTAATTAGCGAACAGTGGTGTATCCCGTTTCCTCAATCCCCTCACCCCCTTCCTCCTGAATCCAATCCAATTTAAAGTTCTCAAATTATTCCATTGCTCGTTTCGATTTCCTTCCGATTTGCATGGCATTGCTGTACCGACCCGGACCAGATTGTCCGCAAAAGGCAAAAACTTTTATCATTTCGAAAATCGTAATTTCGTTTCTTTTTGCATCGCCCATTCACAGCCGGCCGAAAAATTAAGTGAGGCTTTATGCAAATTCCATATTCCGTCGGCTATTTTCCCGAAAATAAATCAACATTCTTATTCGAGCGTCTGCAGCAAATGTGCGATACACTTGGATTTGTTGGGTGTTCTGTTCGGGTGGTTGCGGGCGGTGGGGGGTTGCTATTCTCGACGCCGCACATTGCGGGAGTCTCGATTTGTGCAATTTCACATGCGATGCGACACAGCAGCTCGCACATTCATCGATCGTGCGAGACAGTTTCCAACATTAGGTTTACTCCCCCAAAGTCACGCACATTGATTTCATTCGCTCTTTTTTTCATTGGCGCTCAATGCGAGAATGTTTGCCCATGTTTTTTTTATTTTCTGCCAGAATCATCAATCTGATGAGCGAATATAACTTCTGGAAAATGATTCAATTTGGTAATGGCCATCCAATCCGAGAAAAAAAAATCAATCGAATTTTTCTGGTCGCCAATCCAGTCGAGCCATGTCGTGTCATCGCAGCGAATAAACATTCTGTTTGTTCAGCGAAATGCGAATTGAAAACACGAGACAGTTTCGTGCATCACGTTTTTGTTTTCGCCAAAAAAAAAAACATCGTCGAGTCAAGAATTTCATATTTTCGTTTTTCAAAAGCGCGGAGCTGGCGCTCCTCACCAATCACGCCATTGTTGTCGAGCCCCCGTTATCGTTGAACTTCATCGATTTACTGGCGAAAAAACAAAATAAATCCAAACCATTTTTATCGCCTCTCGAAACCATCCAACGTATTCCGTTTTATCTCAACATTTTGATTTGTCCTGTTTTTGCCATCATTTCTCATTTCTCGCTATGAATGTCGAAATCGAAATCGGTTCAAAACCTCGCAACTCGCCGAGTTATTGTTCACAATGAGTTCATGTTGTTGTTGTTGTTATTCCAACAGCAGACACAACAAAGGCAATCGGGTTTGGGTGTTTGGGCTTATTTCGGTAAAGTTAGCCCAAAACAACCAAAAAAAAAAAAAAAAACTTTGAAAATGAAATTCAACCGCACTCCATTGTCCGATCCAACAGGCAGAATCGAAATGCGTACGACAAAAACGAAATTGTTGTGTCAAACCGAAGAATAAACCGAAATTATATATTCATTGGAATTTATGATCCCAATGGTCCATTCCGACTATGTGTGGAGTACCTCAGGCGCGCAAAGGGTAGCCCAGGATGAGCCCTTATGGAAAGAGCGCTTCCATTGAAATTCCGCAAAATTCAATATTTCAGCCAAATTGACGAGGACCCCAAAGCCCGTTGTTCATCATTGACAGCAGCATCGGCAAAAACCTCCAAGCCAACGTCGACTCTACAATCTGCATTCAAATCAGCTTAACTCATAATCAAAGCTGGCCGTCAGCACGAAACCAAGTGATTGAATAGACGTTCCATCGCAGTTGAATAAACAAGCTGATTAGTTGAGAATGTTACGGCGAAAAGTTCTTGGTTCATGTCGTTTATTTTGGGGGCGCATTTGCATGTTCCATGTGTTGGCCATTGTGATTCGTTTGTCATGCGTTTCGTAACGGAAACCCAGCCGAAATATTTGGTTGTCGCTTTGGCAACCAACCAATTGGAAATGTTGCCCAATTTCAGGCAGACGCTTGACTCGAAAATTGAGGATTCTTCAAACCACAACTTTTCACCCGAACAAACACACCCACCAGAGGCTCCAAGAGTAACGGTATTGACTGGGGATCATCTCTGTCCCCCATCGAATCGTTGGCCTGGCAATAGAAATGACACCAAGACAATGTACCCCGCGGCGACAATGTTAAATGCAGAACGGCAATGAATTCATTAAGAACATTTCTCAAGTTTATTCATGCGAAAATCATTTGAAATTCAAATCCGTTGAGTGGATGGAATGTGGTGTGACCAGCAGCAACTCTGTTTTCAATTCATTTCGTTTCGTTAAATGCGTTGCCAAAGTCCCCTGACAATGGTCGGTGTTGGAGCGAGAAAAATGCGTTTCGAATGTCAAAGGGCGCCCGTCGAAACGTCAACAAAGAAACCAACTCTGAAATGTCAATGTGTTTCCAATTACCGTTCAGTCTGTCGAATCAATGTGCCATTGGCTGACGGCATGGTGCGCTTTGCATTCTTCATCATCTTTTGAATTCAAGTGGATTTGTGTGGATAAAAGAAATTGACGGTTGCATCCGGTCGCTTCTGTGGGAAATATTGCATTTTTTCCGCCTCGAGTGCACTTTGAGCGACGCAGAGGTCGTCCTTCCGTCGATTGTTGCACAGCGCACTTGTCACACAATGGGAATCTTCAATTTAAACAGAAATGTAAACAAACTTTGCCAAAGCGATGCTTGCGAACAAATCGATTCGACTGACGAAACCGATAAACGGAAAGTTTTCTTCACAAAGTTTTCAACGCCGTCAGTTTGTTGGCGCAAATCTTCTTCGGGAAAGACTTTGAATGCGGATTTGTTTGTCGGTTTTTTCTTGCAATTCCGTTCACGAACATCATTCTCCAATTATCGACTGGCGAAAAATGAATTTCACACATGACATGACACACGCTTGTTATTGAACCAGGACACTTGACGAATTGAGCCCATCATTAGTTTTTCCGCACATTCGAACAAAGTCCATTGCGCAAATCGCTAAATTAATTGACAAAATTTTTGACAAATTCCCATTCTGTCCGGGGCAAACCATTCCACGGTGAAAGCAAAATGAAATATTTCCATGAAAATAACTTGGTTATCGAGCGGAATGGAGCTGGAATGGAGGCAAAACAGAACAATAGTTTAGCGGAAAACACAGAACGCAAATAATTTCCGCACAATTTTGCACCCAATGAGCTCCCCCCCCATTCAGTTCGAATGGTCGTTAAAATTCATGGAATGATTTCTGTACTCTCATCATTTGTCCACTTGTTAAACGGATTGCTGGAGCATTTCACGAAAACTGAGAGGGCAAAAATGAAAAAAAATACAAAAAAATGATAAAAACTAAAAAAAAAATAAAAAAAAAAACAGAAATATTTATGACTTTTAATATCATCAAACTGTCGTTGCGGAATTTCGCATCGTTTATTATTTGGCATAAACATTTTTCACGAGCGCTTTTTCCATAATGCGGTTGCCGGAATTTCCAAATGAAGTGCAGTGAATGAACGAATCAACGGGTTTTTATTTTTCATATTTTTTCGTTTGAAACAATTTTTTTTTGTTTGCGAAAAGCATTTCAGAAAGATTGCTCTTGAGAGGATGGTTGACCACAGGGAGGTGCTGTAGTGGGTGGAAGAGTGATTTGATTTGATTGTTGTGGCTGACAGTACCATCGAAACTTCCTTTGAATTGCAGACGAAACAATCACCGCCGTTTCAAGATTCGTTAACGGGAACCAAAATGAGAAATAATGACATTGTTGGAAATCATTTCCAATGGAAACTTCGCCTCCAACCGGAATCTAAGACTATCGTCTTCCAGTTGGAAGGTTTCCTCAATTATTCCCGATTGCACTCCAAATCGGCAATGATATTCTTTTGAAAAACACATTCAAAGTGATCGACCAGAGCTGCTGAAAAGAGGCGCAATGTTATTGTGGTTATGCCGTTGGAATGGGCGAGTTCCCCATCGCCAGCCTTCAAAGACATTCTTCGCACATCATTCTCGCTTATTCGGCATAACGATGCCAGTTTTATTACTGTAATGATGTTACTCTGAATAATGCCATTGTAATATGTCATCGCGCTAAATTATGGCAGCATTTTGCATAAAGCGTCACATTATGCCGAAAATGTTCGGTACTTTGTTATCTCGGCGTCCGCCTCCCTCCGGCCGTCACGCAATTTTGACGAAATATTGAACAGGAAAAGAAAAGAAAGCACAGAATGTGATTAGGACAACAACAACAAAATGAATTTTTTTTTTAAATTTTTTTTAAATTTTCTTTTAACGATAATTCTCGCACATTCATCTTGTTCAGTCGCACAAAGAAATAATTGCATCCCATTCGATTTTGAAGAGTGGCCAGTTTCCTTTGAGACAAAGCATTTACTTTTGGAACGTTCATTTTCGTTAAATGAGACACTCGACACCGTTTTTCAGATGCCTCCTTCTGTGTTTTGTTTGACTGGCGTCTTTTGAGCAATCGAGAAAATGATAAATTACGACAACAAATTTGCATTGGTTGGGTTCGTTTTGGAAGATTCTGCTGCATTATCGCGAAGCGTATACACCCATTCCTCCTCCCCCTCTTATTCAAATACAAGTTCAAATAAAACACAATGCACTTTCAATTAAATCCTGATTCTCATCCAGAAAGTCAACAACGAAACGTGAGTGAAACGAGAGAATATCAAGAGACAAAGACTTACAAGAGACAACAGCAGAGAATGTCGCACTAACGCGAGCATCAGCAACAAAGTTCCAAGGAAAAAATCATTTAATTTCTTCAACGCTGCATAGGATCGAACTTTCCATTGTATCGAGTGGCGCACTGTGTGTGTGTGTCACCAGTGACGGAGAAACAAGAAGAATTGAATAAGATCTAATTTGGTGTTCATTCTATGCGAAAATGACGTGCCAGTCATTACTATGCATTACAGCGTACAGTTTATTGTGGTTGAAATGCATTGTGTTGCATATCGACGGGTCGGCTGTCACCAACCAGACAGTCACCCCAGTCATCGGTGCCATTGGCTACAATCAATTCCATTACCATCGTAATTCGCATTCACTGCATGCCCAGCAAAAGCGTGCAACACATTTTCTCATCACATCGACCGCATCCAGTGTTGATGCATCAAACGCAACTGGGCATTTGAAGAAGGGGAAAATTTTCCAAAATAACCTCTCGGACGAGTATTTGCAGTCGATGAGCTCGATAAAAGTGCGTCATCCAAAGCGACATCGGAATATTGATCATTGGTTGCATCATCAGGATGATGAGATGTTGAGGTTGTCCTCGTCGGGGAATCGACGAGGCATTTTGAATGGATCTCTGGAGGATGTTGGGGATATGCAAGCGGATGGGGTGATTATTGGGGAGGATTTTGAGCGGATACATTGGCCGGTGAAGAAGGTGGCAACCACTGAAGGGGATTTGATTGTGGGCGGATTGATGATGGTGCATTCTCGCGAGGATTCCATCATGTGCGGCCAGATTATGCCACAGGGTGGTGTACAAGCCCTAGAGGCTATGCTGTACACCCTGGACCGGATCAATAACGACATCAAACTACTGCCAAACATCACTCTCGGTGCCCACATACTTGATGACTGCGACAAGGACTCTTACGGATTGGAAATGGCTGTGGATTTCATCAAAGGTAAGTTCAAAATATTTATCAACCGGAAGGGTTAATTTCGAAGAAGAGTTTTCGAGGAAGCATTTTCTTTCTTGAAAAACTTTCAAGCTTTATGTAAATGACATTCCATTTGTTTTGCGCAAACATTCTCGATGGCTTACTTTGTTTGGGTTTGCGAGAAAAATTTCATCGAAATTTTAGTGACAATATCGTCGTTTATGGATCCATAAATTTCCTCTGGGCAATTTGTTTGAATTTAATTAACGTTTGGTCGCCAATGTGGGGGGTTTGGGCGGATCTGCTCCATCAAACAATATTTATCGTTTTGTTTAAGTTTGTTTCCGATAAGGAAACTTGTGTGTGTCACACCAAAGACATTCCGGCGAAAAGATGGGATCATGTGCGTCGCCTTGTCTAAATTGTCTGAGGCAAATTTTATAATTGAATTAACACCCATTTCGGTTGTCCTACAACTGACCATGAGATTTTCCTCGTTTTGTTGAGCAAGCGATAATTCGATTAGTTACAGCTCCAATGTATTCGATGTTTCATTCGAATGAATGTTCCATTTCGATCAAACCGATAAGCCGAAACGTCCGAGCAAACCTTTGATGCAGACTTTGATAACGAATCTAATTTATTAATGACTTTGCTTCGGTCTCAGTCTGATATTCCATAAATTTTTCAACGAAACAACAAGCAAATAACCCCAGTTGGACTTTCATTACCGTTCCGCAAACCATCCAACGATAGTTTTGACGTTCAAAAACGAAAGCAATTCCGAGACGAGTTTAATGAGTTTCGATTTTTCTTTTTTTCCAGAGGAATTTTCCTGAATGAGAAAATTTTTCTGAAAAATTGCTGTGAAAAGCTGGACATTTTTTAAAGAGAGAGAAAACTGCTCATTGGAAATTGAAAATGACTTTAATTTGCCTTTGAGAGTCATAACGTTGAGGGAAATTAATGACATTTCGGATGGAAATTGTGATTCATGTCAGCGAATGGTGAGCCTTGTGCGATGAACCGGTTCTTTCGTTTGATTGCCATCGGGCACTGTTCGATGGACACCAACTCTTCTGTTGGACTCTCTGCTGTTGGGTCTAACCCCAAATTGATATCGGCCAACAGCAACAAGCAATTTGATTTTGATTTTGTTATTCTGTTTGTTTGCCTTGGACAAAACGCTGAATCAAATTATCGAACACTGAATGAGTTAACTTTTCTGTTTGAAACACAAACAAATAAACAACAACAACGGCAAAAAAGGGGCTGAAAACAAAAGAATGACTAAATTAACGAACGTTCCTTTTGAACTGTTTAACCATTCATCGGGCCGCATTGCAGTGGCGAGTCTTCCAACAATTTCCGTTCAACTTTGCCGTTCCAAAGGAAATTTGTGTGAATTTCATGATTTTCCAAAAATGTTCGAATTTCAAAAAGTGAATGTAAATTTCATGATAATTATTCCCATTCAGTCTTCAGGTCGATGGCTTTTTTCCTTCTTCTTCATTTTCACTTTGGCATCGGCACTGTTGGGCTGCTGTTTATCGGTCTTCCCTAATTAAAACATTCCTGAAAGATAATAGCTCCATTTTTCATTGAGGCCCAAGACAAATGGTTGTGTTGAGATTTGTTGAATTAAAATTTTCCAGACGGAATTTTTGGGTTGAAAATGAAAATCAACCGTCCATCGATTTAGCACACTATCGGCGTTGTGAATGAGCCGTTCTGTGGAGAAGTTTGCTCACCTGAAAAAACAATTCAGTTGAGTGAATGGGGATATCGGTGGATCGGTTAGCGACAAGTCAAGAGTTCGAGCCGAAAATCGTGTATCCGCCGAAAGAATCATATCGCACCGGAGGCATAGATCGTTAATAACTTCTGTCATTAGCCTTGCCCTCCTCCGCTCATCGAAGCCCTGCCCTGTTCGGCAAGGCCGATAATATTTTATTAAAAATGAAATTGAAAGTGAAACGTGATATTTTTCTCATCCATTTCCTATCATCGCTCACCGTTCGGGTTCGCAAACAGAGATTACATTTTTGCTTATGGCATTACGTTGTTTAACATGGGGAGCTTTCCGTGCAATGGAATTT
>JANSTV010065263.1:0-11403 GCA_027564135.1 Lestremia cinerea
TTGATGATGTTTCCACTGGACATCATTTCGAACCTAATAAAATTCATATTGAGATTTATACATTTTCCAATAAACAAGGAGCCGAATCGCTTAATTTATTGTCGGTGCTCAACGGCGCGGCCAATGCTGTTCCGACACCAGCTCACAACAGTCAAAGATATGCGCGTTCCGCGACATCGACCATCAAAACATTTGATGAATCACACATTGAGTAGCCCATCGGTCCGGCATCTTCGTATTTTCGACGCGTTTCTCCTCTCGCTTTCTCTTCTTCTTCTTCTTCTGTTTTCCTCGTTTTGTTGCGAATAAATAATCGAATGCACGCAAAGAAGCGAAGCGAATGGGACGCAGCGTAAGACCGACCATGTTTATTATTCCACGGGCACATGGATGATGCTCTTTTAATTAAATTCTTGATTCCCGATGAATACAGTGGAACACGCTAGGAAATGGAAAATGGCAAAAGGTGGCTCCTGACGTGAAAGCGACGCTAAGCAACATTTTCATTATGTCGGAGTGCCGTCGAAGCCGATAGCTTACGTCTTACGTATGTGCGTTGGGCATTTGTTTCATTATTTTTCCTCTTCTTTTGGTTTTTCGCATTTCGTTTTTGGTCTCTCTCGTTCAACGACGACGACGCCGCCACGGCATGGACAATTCAACTTATTCATATTGTCGATTCGCTTCTTTTTCTTTCTTCTTATTTGTTTACAGTTATCCAATTACGTTTATTATTAGCCAAAGCAATTCATGTATTTTCATTTGGGAGCCGTTTCTGTTGTTGGCTGGTTGGTCGAGCTCGCGAAAATGATCGTTTTTTTCATCGTGTCGTGTTTGTTTTGGTTCGCTTTGTTTCTCAACCAAACACACGAACGGCCGGCTGTGACATCGCATATGCGAGATGAGACACGTCGAGAAAAAGAAACGCTGATGGCAATTTATGAGATAAACGCCAAACCGAATGCGATTATTGGGCTGAAGGAGCGCAATCGACCAAACGAACGTGAGCCCGGTGCTTTCACGAGCGACATTTTTTCTCTCATGCTCATCGTATGGCTGCGTTCGATTTTGTTTTATAAAAGATGTTCAGTTTGATGAATTTGTTTACGAAATGATTTTGGCAGTCAAACAATTTGGTTTATGGTTTGCGCGTTGAACTGAGTGGACTTTGAACTGTGCCGGGTGGTTGAGCTCCTTTTGAAAACTATCCGAATCGAGCGAGCAATCGATACTCCATCGATTTGATTGGGCGATGAGGATGCTCTCGATTGGAAAGGAAATGAGCATTTTCGATGTAGTTTTCGAGAGAAAAAAAACTCCAATTGACAACTAATATCCGCTCGATGACGGCAAATTGCTGTGTCATTTACGGTACATGCTGTAAAACGATGGCGCCATTGTGCTTTGACAATCACCCTTCAAGCACAGCGTTCCGTACCGCGAGAGAGCAATTTGCAAAAAACGTTCACTAAGCGCATAACTCCGACGATGGCAATTAGCAATTCAGTTAACTTGATGCGACGCTGGGGCGTCTTGCAAGATGATATCGTATTTAGAGAGACCGTTCGAGCCCCGATATGGGAATAGGAATGCGGTTCCCTGTAAAGTTTGCATCATTCGTCGATATAAATCTCCTTTGAGTGGAAACGACGTCGCAGCAAACGGCGAATGGAGAAACTATGTCAACATGGGATGAAATGCAATCTCCTTTGAGCCATACTTTCCGATTCGTATAATTCATCGGCACCCGACATCGGTTCCAATCAGTCGACGACAGTGAATGAACCAGCGTCGGTATTTTTTGATTGCTTTCAAGCAATGTGCTCATTACAGTCCTTTCCGACGGTAGCCCACTGAGATGAAAACCAGGACAATTTGAATGGAAAACTTTTGTAGGTCGGCATTTGGTTTGATTCGCCTGCCAGGGTGGATGCACTCTGCTCTCGAAATGCTGAAGCTCGTTTTTGCGCTTGTCTCGTAATCGAAGCCCGACTGAGACTGCATCCCAGACAGTGATCGAAGCGATGACGAACATTAACCATTTCCTCCACGCTCATAAATCGAGCCATGACATGCCGTACCCTGAACTCTGGCGATCCCAAGCGAATCGAACATCATAATTGGTGAATTCCGAAACCTTTGAAAAACATATTAATGAGCGAATTGGAAACCATTTCCCATCGTCACTCCGGCATCTCTCAATTTTCCAATCAGATCGGGTGCGAAAAAAATATCCTAAAAATAATTTTCGATTCATCGACAGATGAAATTTATTGGCTGAACCGTTGCTTCGACAGAGCGATGCGAATGAGTGGAGAGGAGAAAAGGCGTCAAAAACGTGCAGTGACAGCGATTGATCTAATGCGAAATAACAAATGAGAAATATGACGAAAATCATCAAACCGAAAACGACCATCACGATTGCGATAATCGACGAAAAATTCAATAATTTGCGATATCCATCGGCACCCGACCAATTCGAATCGATCGAAATTGGCCAATCGACGGAACTCGAGGCACATCGATTGTGTATGTGTGCGTGTGATTTTTATTGCCTGCCCGTCTCTTTCTTTGTCGAGGAGTTCATGCGTCGTGAATGGACGAGGACGACGATTAGAAACATCGAAACGGTTGACAAATGTGTAGCAAGCGGAATGTCAAACGAATATCCACGTGTACGCCTTCAAATAAATTGTTCGTTCGTCTCGACCATAAATCATTTCAGGGGCCGTGGCTAAGCCATGGCGATGTCGTTTTCCAGTGGATGTGACATCCAGCAGCATCGCAGTCTCTCGCCCCATGTCACATTTCCACAAATTAACCCGAATGGAAATGCACGGAAATCAATGAACGGAACCAAACATCGTCATTTATTCTCGAGATCGAAATTTGAGAAAAGTCCACTCGACTCCGCACGAAGCAAAACGTCAATCGACAAGAAGGTGAGCGGTAGAACAAGACGGAAGAGGAGCGCAGAGGCAAACAACCAAAATAAAAACAAAAACAAAAAACAAACGAACAAAAAAACCGAATAAATCAAGAAAAAAAAACTCGCCAAAGAAAATCGCTGTTCAAACGGTCATCGTCGAGTGGCAACGATAATCAGTTCAGTGCGGACCCAATGTCCGAGTTGTGTAGAAGTGTCGCTTGTGCCCCGACCGAAATATTCACATGATATTCAAGTGAGCATTTTTCCCGTGAAAAATTCAATTTTGCACCACTTCTCCATTGGCGAGGCGCGACCAAAGTCAATATTTTCTCACATTGGAAATTCGTCACAACGAACGGAGCGAATGGTGTGCGCGCGCGATTTGTGCGAGTAACGGTGACGGCGCGGATCATTTGCATACTCTCATAGAGGATGATGCGATTTTCGTTCGACAGATCGGGCCTACGTGCGAAATGGTCGCAATGTGAGACGAACGTTGTGCGTGTCTGTGTGTATGTATGTGCCTGGGTGTGTGTGTGTGTGCTCGCGAGACACCGTAATTTGGACGGTTGGCTGTGTGACAGACCGCGGGACAGTATATCATGTATTGTTGTGCGGTTAAGTGTGAAGAAATTCTTAGCGTTCGTGCGACACATTTTGAATGTTGTGAAGGCTCTCTCGGTCGCCGTCCCAGCCAACAACGATCTTCCGATCAGACAATTTGACGGAAATTTGCGGATGATTGCGAGCTTCAATCGGCAAATCGCCTGCCCAATCGACTGATTCGAATCGATTCGATTCCATGCGATAGAGCCCTGAGTTAGCCATTAGCCAACCAATGTCCGCGATGGGAAGCTCGCGGAGGAAAACGATCATTGTTGGCTGGGTTCCGTGATTAAAGTTCACCTTAAGAAACCGATTGGACTCAGTTCAAGTTCATTTCGATGCGAAGTGCTGTTATTTTAGTATAATTTCTGTCAGTCGTCCCACAAAAAAAACAAAGCGAAACAACAGAACTCAGTTGCGGATTGTGTGGCGAATGAAGCCAGTCGGCTGTTGCGAAAAAAAAGTGCGAAGCAAAAAAGCGAAAGAGGACGAAATGTGGATTTGTCGAATTAAAAAATCGTAAACGCAACAACGATGCAAAAAACCACGTGAAAATTTGTTATAAAATTTAATGAAACGATCCAATTAATATTATTTGTTTATTTTCGTAGATGCGATCGTTGTTTTCATTTCGCCGTTCGTTTGGTTTTTTTGTTTTTTTGTTTTATTTTTTGTTTGCCTCCGTTCATTTGCGCGATTCAAATGTTCATTCGCACTGAATCGTTTGGTTCTTTGTTTGTTTGCATTGTGCGCATCACTGAATCGATTCTGGGGGAAAATTGTGTCGACGTCGAAAAAAAAAGACAAAAAAAGAAGAAGAAAAAAAAGCGAAAAAAAAGATGAAAAACACAAACGACGTTATTGGTGGCAGCGCTGATTATCACTTTGATGCATATCCAATCGATGTCACCGCTCGCTCATAAAACCTGCGAATTTATTCGTTTCGTCGTTAAACATTCGATTGACGCTTCGAATGGCTCGAATGTTTCGACGGTTGTTTGCATTTTAGTGATTTCCATAAATTCAATTTTGTGCAAATTCGGTGTATTTTGATGTTCGACCAAATGAGCACTTTGGCAAACAGCGGAGCGGGCAAAAGGACGGGCGGAAAACGACGAGAAAAATATCGACATTTTCATCATTTCGATGCGTTTTATTGTTATTGCCGAATGACGCTGGCTCGGTTTTGTCCAAGTTCGCCCAACGGGAAACGCTTGCACGAAAATTCACGTCGAAAATTGTTCCACCGGAAAAAAATAAAACATTATAGAAATTAATGGGTTCGGTTTAAAGCTCGCTTTGCGGCCAACCGTCGATCGAATGGCATTTATGGCGGCCGTTGAATTGCTGTCGAAAATTGGAAATCATAATTTTTATCGAAATGCAATCAGACTGAAATCGCGTGGTTGATCGATGCCTCATCGTCGGCTCCGTCGAGCGCATTCATGCAGAATATTTTCTTTCAATCAACGACCGATTCCGATTCGATGTTTTCCCTCCGGTGACAAAGGCACATCCGGTGCGCAAATTTGCTCACGATCAAATTTTCATAATCAAAACTAATGAGTTTGTAATTTATTCATGAAAAATGTTAATGAAATGTCGCCCGTGCTCGTAATGCCATTTCCATTTGAATGCAAAACCAAAGAAAATATTTCCCTTTGCGACGTTTGTGCATCATCGTCGTTATCATCCTCGCAAAAGACGTTCGCGTTGCTCAACGATGTTCATGCTGCGAAACTTGTGAACTTTCGTTCCGCGTCTTTTCCGTTCATGTGTCGATTTTGTCGGTCGCTGGCAATCCGATTATTTTGACATTTCAGTTTCGACGAATGTTTGCTCGTCGCTAATGAGTCACAAGACGAAAACACACAAATGCAATCAATTTGTGTGTCGTTTTGTTTTGTTTCGTTCCATGCTTCGCACACACTCACGTTTGCGTTCGCATTCGAGTGATTTTTCCCGATTTTCTCGCGCGAAAATAATCAAAATAAACAACAACAACAAGCGATGTTCATTTATTTATTATTAACTTATTTATTTTAATGGATTTTGGCTGCATTCTCAGCGGAAAAATCTATTGCGACTATTTCGTCATTGCTGTTCGAGCGATTGTCGTTGGCTTTGACAACGGTTTTTTGAGCGACCCGGGTGCTTCCAGTCTTCAATGACCAGGCCTCCCTCCAGCACTTTGGAAGGATCCTATCGATCATCGAACGGAGCAAACGGTGGCCCATGTCAAGTGCGGCCAAAGCGAATGTTTGATGCGGAGCCCAAACAACCGAATCGATGCAGATAAGACGAGAGAATCCCAACGAAAGAAATTAATGAATCGACTCAACATTGATTGAGCGAATGCTGCGGAGAATTTGAAAAATTGCTTTTATTTTTTCGGTCTCTGAGTGTGTTGCGTGACACGAACGGGAGAAACGTTGGCTCGCCGTGGTGTGCAGTGGAGTGGAGTGTGTGGTCTGGCCAATTGTGGTGACTTTGAAAAATGTGAAAATATTGAAAAATTGTGCGCCAAGACACGTGCTAAATGCCGACGTTCATCAATTCGATGAGATGGACGTAGGCACATTCGGTTGTGCAGCGTCACGTTGAGCATGTCGGAGTGTGTGTGTGTTCCTTTTGAAACTTTTACATTTCGCTTGCGGTCGATTGTGTGCGAGACACATGACGACGTGGTTGTTTGAAGCATCGCTTTTTCGCGTCACATTTTTAAAATCCCAAGAATTTTGCAAAGAATGTGACAAAAAAAATTCGGTTTTTTTCTTTATTCTTTTTGTTCTTCGACGTTCCTCGTCGCTTCGATTCAGCGTTCGACCGACAATTGGGGGCGAAAAGAAAGAGAAAAGAGCAAAAAAAGGAAGGAAAAGAGAAAACGTCGTGCATGTGACGTGTGTGACGCCGGCCAAGCCGAATTCAGAATATGAAACGTTTGAGCGCATCGTAAATTTCATTTCTAAAAACGACTGACCGATTCGAACGAATCAAATGGGATTTTCAGAAAATGGATTTCACGTCGCCATTGATGCTGGGCGGAACGGGGGGAGGGGGCACTTTGACCGCAATATCGAAACATTTCAACATTTTTCGTATCAGAAAATTCATAAAATCTTTCCGAGAAATGACTAGCGGGCCAATGTAAATATGGAAATGCGGAAAATCCATTTGATTACATTAGTCGTCATTCAATTTGGTGATAGGCCGGCTCGCCTGCCGTTGCAATGCGCTTGCCTTTGCGCGTCCGCGCCTCCGCTCACAAATTACATTATACGAAAATGTTAATTGTTTTCATTTGAATGCGATGCGGGACGAAGCGGGTCTGGGCTGGGATCGTAGACCGCGGAAAAACACATGCAAAATAAAACATCACACTGACGCGTCACTCAAAAAAATGAACGGCTATGTTGAAGATACGAGGCACCCGTCTGACATTAACAACGCCAACAAACAACCGTCCGATTTCAAACATTTTCCGAAATAAATTCTCATTTCGTGTGTTGGGCTGCCGTCGTCGCCGTTGCCACGAGACTGATGAGCTGGATGTCAAGCAATGGCAAAACTTTTCGCGACAACAAGCCGTTCCACGCGGTGCCCACGACCCAAACACGGGCATTCGATCCCGAGAACCTCTTCCACCTGTTCCACTGCATTATCCTCCGACGCACATCATTTCCGCGAGCAAAGCTGATATAATTCCGGCGCGATCCGAATCCCAACACAAAATGATGTAATGACATTCAATTGATTGCTTCAGCGAGTCTAGACAAATGATACGTTGCTAAATAAGCAATAAAATCAAAGCATTTTCACGAGCGAATGGGCGAATGGGTGAATGGGCGACTGAGCAAAAGAGAGCGACTGACGGCGACGAGGATGACGAGCATGACGAAGACGACGAAGAGCTTCAAATTGAAATTGAGACTAAGAACCGATCCGGGAATAAAAGCGCGATAATAAAATGCGAATGCTGAGCGCAAAACGAACAAAACAAATCGAAGATTATTTATAACTCGATAAGATGCTTGGCTTTTGGATCGTTTTCCGAATGTGGCCGTGTACGGCAAAGCCAACCGGGGGAATGCATGAAATTGAAAAATTGAATTCGAGATCTGAATGGAATCTTCGGTGGAATGTTTACAATCTTCGATTTTGGATTTATGCGGATTTTGGCACGCGAGGGAAATACGAGGCCATCGAACGGTATCGTCAAGGAAATGGAAATTCCCGCTCTTTGAATTAATTTAATTTCACCTTTGACGCTCTCGCATGGAAAAGCGTGACGGTATTGCCGTCAGAACGATACGATGAATTGTCGGATTTCGGTTTGTGTGCAAATTGTGGGAAATTTGTAAAGCGATTATTCGTGAGAAACTGAATCGATTTGGTCGGATGAACGATAAAAATCGTCTCACGATCGACTTTCCCGTTGGGGAGGAATCCTTTGGGAGCACCCGACTCAGTCACTTGAACGAAACCGGGCCGAAAGATAAACCCGGCAAAGTCCAATATTGATGGGACGACGTTTGCAAATAGCCTTTGACCTTTTTCAGAGCTAAAAGAATGGAACGAATGCATGTGCGAGAAGGATAAACAATACGTTAAACTCAAATACGAGACTAATGAACTAAAACTCTTTGATAAACAAACAATAAACTATTTTCGTCCGTTCGAAACATTTAAAAAATTTGCTGTCTGGATGTTAATCCAACGAATGAAAAACAGTGTGTGCGACCAATAAACGTCAGAAAAAAGAAAACACGGACAGCAAAAACGAAGACGACGACGACGACAACGTCAACGTAGAACAACGGCCGCGGTGGTGATCGCAGTCACACAACAATAAAACGATCATTTCGAATTGAGCGTTTGGCGGAAGAAAAATATAGTTTGAAATAACCTCTTGCCGGGCGATTGGAGCTACAGCAACAATGCTGCGACAACACGAAGATTCACCAATAGGTAATGACCTATCAATGTCACCGAAGACACGGCGACACATCGATTCCACGATAAAACAATTGCAAAGTGGCGTCATGGGACGTGCCCGATCGACACTAACAAGTTTGGGTGACGTATGGAAACCGAAAAATGGTCCAACACAATCGCCATCGCCGCGAAATTCAAAGTCAACATCGCCAACAATAAATAGAAGCACATTGGATTTTTTCGCCGTTTGGTCACGTCATAAAAAGTCCACGGTCACTGATGAAAATAAAACGCCGAAAAAAAAATTGAATGAATTTGATATGACATCGACAACAATAACATCAACAGCGGCAGTAGCTGCGGCGGCGGCAGCAACAGCAGCAGCAGTCCGAAGAGCACCAGCAGCCGGAGTGGCCAGAGCGTCGTCGAGGACGACGACCACGACGACGTCGCCAACAAAAACGGGTGATGTTCGAAATAATAAAAACAATCACGACAACACCGGCAGCGGCACTTGTATCGGCCATTCGAACGTTTTTAATGGGACCACGGGGGCTGGCGATATTGACGGTGGCCATGACCATGGTCGTTCTGCGTACAGCGGCGGTGGCAATGGCAAGGAGAAAATGGCTCATGGAAAACATCTGTCATTGGAGATTTTTTTGAAAAATGGTAAAAATCGATTCGGCCACTCGTTGGAGGGCATGTTTGACAAGAATCACAATGTCAAACATGCGGCAAGCAAATTGAAAAAGGAGAAACGGCAGAATGTGGCTCGAATCATGAGTTTGGATTGCGATAAATTTCTTGAGAAAGCCGCCGAGGTCGAAATGGAGAATGAGAACAATGTCAATCGGCCTCGTCGATCGTCCGATGACAACATCTACTATTTGGACAAACCCGAATTTGAGGGAACGTGCGGAAGATCTTGGAACATCCTGACGCCATCCAATGAGCAAAAGGGGACGAAAGTGCCGGGGGAAGAGCGCAATCGACAGAGCATTGTCAAGGGACGACTAAAGTTGCAAAAGATCAAAGCCACCGATGACATTGTGCTGAACAAGAGCATGTGCCAAACGTCGATCAAGCCATCGTCCTTCTTCCGGAACAATTCGGTTGAGGCGAAGAGTCTCCCGAATCGTTCGGTGTTTTTCGAAAACTTTCACCGAGACATCACAACGCCAACGCGAAAGGAGTTGGAGAAGCCACGGAAGAAATTATCGTTTCGAGAGCCGATGGTTTGCAACAAGAGCGTTTCATTCAAATCGGACACGTTGCCGCAGGCAGAACAATTCCTGGACGAATACTCCAAGCGGCAATTGGCCAAAGTCCGCGAGGAAAGTGACGATGATTGCTTTGACTTGGATTTGGAGGTAGGGAAACGAAATGTGCGTGGAGAGGGGTGAATTGGGAGGGTCAGAAAAGTATTTGCGAATGATTCTCGAAAATTTAGCATTCTCATCTTTGATGACGTCAGGGAAGCACATCCACTAATCGAATCCTTTTTCTCGTTTCAGTCACAAGCTATGCGCATCGTTCGAACTGTTGGCCAGGCATTTGAAGTCTGTCACAAATTTAATCTTCAGAAAAATTCCGTTGAAAATGCAGACGATCGTTCGGAAACACCATGTGATTTATCCGATCGATGTTCAGATCATATCAGTGATGAAGACGAACCAAAAAAAGGTAAGTTCAAACGGATGCTGTTGATTCGGTGATTCGGCATGAGTTACGACACAGACGCACAAAAGAAACGCATGACGCCGTGGAAAAATCTCGACGAGGATTCACATTGAATCGCAGACAGGATAATGTGAAATAATCACCGTTCGGCGGCAAGCATTTTAAAGCAAAAAACTGTGCGAAGAGCAAAAACCGTGCTGCTTCTTCGTTTCATTTCTTTATTTCGTTCTTTTTCCAACGAACAGCATTGCCATTAGTGCAGACTTGTTTGAATAAACTTTCTAATGTGCGATGGCATAACGTAATTGAATGAAAAGACGAAAACTTTTCAGACAAGAAGGGCATCGCTCACCTACTAAAGCCCGCATGGCGGAGAACCCGTTGCAAGAGCTCGAAGTAAAAAGCTCGATTTTCCGTTCGCTCGTGATTTTTTGTTTATTTTTCCCAAATCCTCGTTTCGTTTTTGTGTGGAATTCGAAATGTGCTATGCACATTTGCACCATTTTACAGTCGTCATGGAATCGATCGGAGACAAGTCGCTCGAAGCAAAACATCTAATGGAAATCATCTCATCTTTTTCCGACGGCGACAATGTCTGACATTTCCAAAAATATGCCCTGCAGCGAGGTAAAGCACACTCAGATACACACACACATACGCATACAAATCCTCACCAGCCCTGAGCTATTGAAGTGTGGGGGTTGGTCGATATATTCATATCAGATGCTATTTCAGTTGCATCATTGCTGAATGCAATAACATTTTGAATGCATTGCGGATGAATTTCAATGTTCAACTGAAACAGGCGATGCATCTGAAACTCCCAGAGGGGCTTTCGCGCAGCTAATTATGACGAACATGCCGCGAGGGCATGAAACATACAGTTATATACTCGTGAACGGTAATCGGTTTCCGCATTCGATCAGTCCTTCCATTGAAACGTTAGCTGGTGTCTGACCAGCTCTCAATCGTCAAACTATCGCCAACAAATCATGAATTACCGACCTGGCGGAAGAGAGTTTCCTCGGAAACCACTCTTCGATGCGATGCTGGTAATGCATGCCAAATACACCCGACCGCCGTAGATGTGAATAGTATGCCCAATGAAAGGATATTATGTTGCAAAATTCCTATCCATGTGTGGCCTCACACTCCGCCGCACTGCTCTCTCCTTTGTTCGCCATTTGTTATAAACTGAAAATATTTTGAATATTTCCACTAAATAAATCTAATATTTTATTATTCAACAA
>JANSTV010065274.1:0-23636 GCA_027564135.1 Lestremia cinerea
ACATCCCGTCCGATCCTCCTCGCGCTGACATAGGCTTCACTTGATTTCAGGCTCAACATGCTTAGTGACGTCGTTGGGTATTGAATGGAAATAATTCAAACACACACTGATCACACTCAACCATTACTCGATTCACCCCGTTTCAGATGGACAAAACCAGTTATAAATGCGGCGACCAATTCGATTTCTCATACTAACGGTCAGGTTGACTTCACCAGGATTCTGTCGACGACGACTCTAAAATTTGTGCGTAATTCCGCGACCACCAATACCAGACCGATTTCGACGACTAAAAATATTTTCATTTTCAGCAAATGATGGCCGCTGCGATCGCACTGCAAATTCATGTGATTGGAGTCGACCAGTATATGGAGGAAACTTCAAAGACAATAGTTACAAATTTGAGCCACGTGCTATCTGTGGGGATAAGCAATGCACGTAGAGAGTGCGTTGAACTGCAGGAACAATGCAGGAGCCTGAAGCGAGAAATGCGGATAAAAGTGCCACAACCGCCAATGCAGTTTATCGTCCTAATAGATGATTTGGTTTCACGATTTATCTGCAATGAACCGGTGCGCCAGTAAGTGTGTGTGAACGTGTTCCGATGAACTAAACCACGTTATATTTGTATTTCTTCAGCCACTCAGAGCAAAATATCTCATGCACTTTTTCTATATCATGCATACATTCGGCAGAAAAAACGTCATTTGTCGGCAATTGTAGCAAATTTTGACTGATTTTTACTACTTTTACAGAAATGATCGTTTTCTAACATTTCGGTAAAAATTTGCTACAATTGCAGACAAATGACAATTTTTTCTGAAATTTGAAATATTTTTCTCTGAGCAAGCTTTGAGAGAAAAATACTCGAAAATTGGTACACGATAAGATGATTCACCTGACACCCCCATTTAGATTGGAAATTCCTCCTCCACCAGGGTACCAAACGGAACGGCCAGCACCAGTGTAAGTTTTTTGAGCCAACTCTCACCATACCAGATACGCATACCTTACCATGGGTTTCTCGTTTCTCGTTTCGATTCAGAGAGCAAGACGGCGGTACATCGGTGGGTCAAGGGTAAGTTCCAGACATTTTCATCGCAAATCAAGCCATCTCAAGATCGAATTCGCTCAGTTGATGAGAGTCAAATTTTGAGAAGTCTTTTTTGCTTCGAACCCAAGCTCGTCAGTGCACAGACAGTGTTCAAGCCAAGGCAAAACAAGAAAAATCTCAAAAATTGGCTCCCATCAACTGAATCGACCAGCCATTCGCACTTTAAGATTTCCTAAATCCAAAAGGAATCCCGTGTATTTAGTCGATTCCACAACGGATGCGTCCGACAAACTCTGATTCGATCTAATATTGTGTTTGACACCATTTCATCCTCGTCGTTTTACATTCATTTCCATCCGCAAACTGAATGAGCTTATATCTCAAGAACGATTGTTTTCTCATTTGATTTTTACTTTTGCAGTGGTGAAACATCGTTCACTGGAGCCTCTGGATCAAGAGCTCCTGAAGCAAGGTTGAAAGAGCTTACAATTCGTGGAAGACAAAAATGTGGTTTTAATTTGTGTTTTTCCTACTTGATAGTCCAAGCTATGGAGTCTTACCATTGTAAGAACCGCTAATTGGTGAATGATTGTGGCTTCAAGCTTGATTTATGTTTTCCTCAATTAAAAGTACGATCGTCGAAATGACCACCCGCGGGGCTCCGAGGTACTTTAATATGGGAGGGTCGAAAAACGATTGGCGTTTGGTGCAGACATTGTTCGTCAAATTGGTGGTTGATATGTAAGATTCGAGGCTTTGCTTCTTGGTTCGTAATTAATTTATGCCCGATTTCGAATTTCGACAGAAAATCAAATTTGGAGGTCATAAAAAAGTAAAGCATGACCACTCCAAGTTTGTTCACAAGTTAATAAATCAATTTTGTTTGTTTAATGACACTTTTAGTTGGCGGCAAGGAACCCAAAATGACCTTGCTCCGGAACTGCAACAAGCTGCGAATTTCTTCGAAAACCCTCTGGGCATTACTGCTGCGGTTCGTTTCGTTCCGTTTCGTTTTCAATGTTAATCGTGATTGGGGAATAAAATCAATGGTTTCTTGTGCAGAGCCCAGATGACCCTCTACCCAGCGGCCTGCAAGTGCTAGTCGAATGTGAGCCACAAAACATTCAGCAGCATTATACAACCACAATGGATTCGTTGTAAGTTCCTCCGCCCAAGACTTGGATTCAATGTTAACAAACAACTTATTCGAATCAATTTTCAAATGAAGCCATGAACTCAACGATCTCGTAGTCCAGTAATCTATCAGAATTCTTGAAATCAGAATCTATTGCTGACGTTAATTCCTTTTGTTTTCCTTTCAGAACTCTTTTTGTATTGCGTTCGAAAAAACACCAGGACAGATACACGGGTTTGATTCAAAAGTTGCAGCCAATTGCAAATCAAGAAGTAGAAACTGAAGCAAATGCTCACGATGGCATCAGCCAATCACCAGTGGTTTTTTTCATTTTTAGGCAAGTCCGAAGATGAAACAATGTTTGGCGGACTTGACACAACTTCAAGAAATTGCCATCAGTCGTTCACTTGATGTTTTAGCTGAACGCATCGGCGTGGTATTAGCTGATATGAATGTCTATACAGCGTCTCTGAAACAGCTCAGGGCACTATGCAACGATATCGATATTCAACATACTAACATACATGAAGCTGATGACGCTGTTCTTTTTCATACTTATACAGGGTTGATAGGCAACGTGAAAGATTATGTGAACGATATGGAAAAATCCATTTTTGTTACTTTGTCGGGCAAGAAAATGAGAGTGCCGGGATTTCGCCTTCAGTTTTGGAAACCTTTAAGCACAACAAAATTCTGTGAATTGGTGTAAGTTCAATTCAGCGTTCCCTTTCGCTCGAGACCGAGACCGAGACTGACTGACCGAGATTTTCTTGACAGGGCCGTTGATGCAAAGAAGTTACAAGCGTAATTATCAATTGAAAATCGTTTCTCATTTCGATTCATGAGGCATTTCGTGATTTCAGCTCAACTCAGCAGCTTTATGAAGCCCATGGATGTTTTTCACGTTGTCCTTTCCATGCGTTGACTGTGGAATTAAGAGATCGGAAACCGAAAATCGAGAGATTGAATGCGCAATTACTCGAGGCATTCGGACCATATCACTGAGACTTTGTTATTGTAGTAACTTTTTGCTTTCCCCCATGATCCTTCTGAGCGTGGGCGAGGTTTCGAGAGGTTTCCTCGTTAAAAATAATTATTGTCAATTTTGGTCATTCGCCCAGCAATTGACGATAATTTCCCTCTCTTAGATAAGATATGATTGGTTGTATTTGTGACTGTTATTGATTGTGAATGCCATCACATCCAAGGTTCTGGAATCATCTTGAGTTGAGCGAAACTGCTTGGCTGGCCAGTTGTTTGGATAAAAATAAATGAATCGATAATCTTCTCTGAATGCGAGACAATCAAAAGCTGTCTTTCACTTGACAATCAGAATGTTTTTCGCAGCAATTTTCCTTAATATTATGACATGTGATCTAAGAGCCAGGGGACATCACCTCTGCGAACGTTGAAAATGACTTGGCTTTGGATGGCAGTCTCGGATTAATTTACGTCCCATTTACGATGATGGATTAGGTGGTTTTATTGCGACCATCTCGAACGAATTACTTGCGAATACTTTTTTTTTGAAAAAAAAGCAAAATAATTCGTCACATTCGCACCCGCATCGACTCAATTGTTGCTCGGGGCGTTTTTAGCGTGTGCACCGCACCGATCGAGTAGTTATTTTTCCGAATTCTCTATTTCGTCTCTGCCGAATTTAGCGAGTACATGTGAAAAACATTTGCATATAAGCGATCCGACTGGTGGTTTTTCATTTATGCGAGAAGTATATTTAAGTTTACCTGTTCCCCGACCATCGCTGAAATGCAAATCAAGCACTCGTTTTGAAGTTGCTCAAACATTGAAAACTTGAGCACAAACAATTCATCGATCGATTGCTTCTTCGTCTTCCTACATTTAGACGATCTTCACGAGAACACACGCGAAATTCAACCAACGGTTGAAGCTTCGTCGAGCACTTGGAAATATCGGAATGAGGTTCGTACGATGGCGTTTTTAGTATTTTTAGTATTTTGTTACCGAACCTCATTCCGGTATTTCCAAGTGTTTGACGATGGCGTTTTATAAATATGTTTGAAAATTCCCAGAAGGCATTTAACTGGCAGATCGCTCTAAGTTTTTCAAGTTTCGCTCATCGGTATTGAAACGCAAATCATCTTTAGAGATAACTGACCTAGTTCCGACTATGCACTGAAGAACCCGAGCAAGCGACCATCTACAATTTATCACGAATTGTAAGATCGTCAGAAGATTTAACGAATGCTCTTACAGAGCTCGGCCCAATTGTGAATGCGCCAGTATTTTCTCCATTCGAAAAACTCTGAGCTTTGGCTATTCTCCACGTTGTGCTCGAATGTCGCTTCAAAACGAACACAATTCCCTTCAAATGCCCCCCCCCCCCACACAAGCTGCAAGCCAAACGCCTACAAAAACAGCCCCAGTGGTATGACGTTCAAGTCTGGGTAGCAACGAACGAACGCAGGGAAAATATGGTTTTTTTCTCTGTCGTTTCTCGATTCGCAGGAGACTACGAAAAAAGCAAATTGAAAATTGTATCGCAATAATGACAATGGAATGTGTTAGTATTAAGGTTGGTAATGCCACTAGCAAGTGAAGCATAAGAACAAAATAGGAAAGTCAACAGCATCACTGAAGCGATGAAGGCCCTCCAGAAGAATAGAAAACTTTTGTCAAAACAAAATCTATTTCCTCAAAAGTGCAATTCGGCCGTTAATGACTTACACATATCATGCCTGGGGATCCATTTCTTCGTACCAGAAGGAAGGGAGAGGGAAAGTTCCTACGTTGGACTTTTGATGACAGCGGCCGAAGACCGGGCATATCCCGCTTCATCAACTCACGGCTATTACATCAAGACGCTGGGATCCGAAGAGTTGACGGTTGGATGGTTCAACTACACAGTTCCAAGATGGCAAATGGGACCAAAGAAATAGTCAGCAGCAGCTTCGAGACGACTGCTGAAGCGAACAAGAGTACCCCCACCAGAGAGGCTGGGGCAGCTGAATGAACGAAATCCAGTTTTCAACGTCAGGAACGAGCTGCTGTATCACATGGAAGGATCAGAGACGACGCCGCGATTTAAATATCCCAAACCGACAATAATTTCTCTGGTCGCCACGATCAGTGCTTGGAGATACCAACTCACTAGAATGAAAGCAGGAATTGTTGCAATACAAAATTGCATAAATTGAAGCGCTTATGATCAAGAATCCAGGTCGGCTTAGTCTTTGAGGCCCTTCTGGCACTCATTTCCCTCCAAAGAAGAAGAAGACGAAAAATATGTTTGAACTTTTTTTAAGAAAATGATTTCTTGATTTCTTGGTAAAAACTGAAACCAGCGACTTGAGATGGTTGCACGAACGTTGCATTCACGTCACAGCAACGTCGCTGCAAGATTACAAATCCCTCCAAGATATCATTGCTATTTTGGGAATGGACGAATTGTCTGAAGACGACGAAATTTTCTCAATTTTGATTTTCAAAACGCTGACTGATGACTTTTCATATCATAGTTCTTCGAAAGCCCTCGTCCAAGTAGCGGTCATCGAGAATTCAAAAAGTCAGCTCAAAAAAGCGCATGTACACGATGCCCTCTAATTCATTCTATGCACATACAGCAGTTCCGCGTGCAACTGCTGCAGTTCCCTCTCGGAGAATAATTTAACCGGAAACGTTCTCTCAAGACGATTATCCGTCCCGGAAGACATTCAAAATGGAATTTTCGACTCCGAACAATTGAACATTCAAAATGCAAGACTTTTTGTAAAAACTTTATTTCTCCTTAAATAAATTCCACATTAATTGACTTTGTCGCGACTCCCGATCCTCTCTAATGAACATCATCAATGCTGGCCAGATTTTCAGCGTCCGTCGGTCCCTTCTTGCAATACTTCTCCAAATGTTCAACATAAAATTTTCGTCGAGGGAATATTGCATTGCATTTGGCGCACTGGAACTTGGCATTGCCGTTCTTATGCATGCGAACGTGAGCGTCCAGATAACTGTGAAGTGGTCAAAGAGAAATGAGAGGATGCCCAACAGATTCTCGAGCTGTAAAATGAGCGTACCATTTCTGAAGATACCCTTTGTTGCAAATCGCACAAACGAATTTCCGTTGCTCGGTCGAATGGTGCGAGTTGTAGTGTTGCTTCAGATTCGGCAACTGAATGAAGGTTTTCTGGCAGATATCGCATTCGTACGGTCGTTCCCCAGTGTGCTGAAAGGCAAATTCTCTACTTGAAGAATCCTTCAATTTCGACTGCATCAAACCAACCAACTCACCGTTCGCAAATGCACCTTCAGTGTTCCGCTCAGTGGGAAGGCTTTGTCACAATATTTGCCTGCAAGAAATGGAGGGTTGCAGCAATCAACAGAGAAAGAAGTTCAATTCTATTGTTCTTACATTTGTATGGCTTCTCTCCAGAGTGCAGGCGGTTGTGGGAGATCAAAGAAGTCTTCGTGGTCATCGATTTGCCGCAAATATTGCACAGGAACGATGCTCGTCCAGATTTCTTGCCGTCCGCCGAGCCAGTCGCGTTCTTCGCGGGAACGATCACTGATTTTGTATTCGGCGAGTGATATCGCTCCATGTGGCATCTCAGTTTGCGATCGTTTGTGAATCGATGAGTGCATAACGTGCACTCGATTCGCTCCACATAATGCACTTTGCGATGTTCTCCCAACGCCACTGCATTGGTGAACAACAGCAGACACAAATCACAACGAATCAACTCGAAATTGTTGCTTGCATGAAAGCCAAAGTGTTTCTCGAGCGTGTCTTTCGATAGGAAATCATTGCCGCAATACTCGCACACGTATTTGTTTCGATATTTTATCAATTTGATCTTTTTGATTGGCTTCAAGAGACGACCATCGTCCTCGGCTTCGGAATTAGCGAGGTTCTCCGTTTCGATCTCTTTCATTACCTCCGCTTCGGTTGCATTGTGTTTGGCCTGCATGTGCACTTTGAGCGTGTGTTCCGCTGAGAAGATTCGAGGGCATTTCGGGCACTTCTGGTAGTTCCAGGAATGGCATTTTTTGTGCGTGAACAATGTTTGCTTGGTCGAAAAGACCTTGGTGCACTTGTCACACTCCCAGATCTTGTTCTCTGAGCGAATTCCGAACGTTTTCGTTGTCGAGTCCACAGCTGATGCTAGTTCTTTGGTTGGTGATGACGACTCCGTTGGAATTTGCGATGTGTTTTGCTCCATCTTGACCGACGGTCTACTGTTGGGTTCGATCAACAATTGGTCGTCCAAATCCAATTCGCTCCATGGACATGATTCGGGCTGCCCTTCAAATGTTCCATCCATATCCATCATGCTTCATTGGCCAGAGCCCAGAGGGTACGAATTGCATCAATGTGGAACCCTTCCAAGCTCCTAGGCTGCCCAACAAATTTGTCTTCCACCTTCGATCCAAGTCCAGGCTCCCATCAAAACATAATCGACGATGAAAACAAAACAAACAAATTATTCGAAATCGATACCGAAATGTCAATGTTCACGTCAACGTTCGTTGAGTGAAAACGGGTGCGTTTACATCGCGACTGCTGACCATTCGATTTGAACGGCGCAGTGACGAAAATGCAATCAATTTTTGTTGATGGAACTGGTCCGCATCAACGAAGTACTATTTCTAGTGATTTGAACATTTGAATTCAAAATTAAGCCACAAATCGTCGAAACAATGAATTAATTTGGTTTTCTAGAAACAACGAATCATTGAACGCTGTTCTGTCACACCAGCTGTCACATTTTCGTTGACAGTTCTCTTGACTCTGACGAACATTGGACAACATTTCGAATGATAAATATGTCGTCAAGTGATGTTTGAATCGAATTCGGTCGGAATGACGCGGACTTCCTCCCAGAAATGTCGATCTTGCTTGTCGACCGGAGGCAAATCCATAAATCTGTTTTCGGCGTACAGAGGCGAGTTCGACTTGCCATTCATAATATTCGGCTGTACAGAAATTCTCGTAAGGGTTCGATCGACGATAGATCGTCCGTTGAAATTCACGATTTTTATTGACTTTTGCAGATCACCGAGAACGATGAGATTTCAACGAGGATCTGTGAACGCTGTGCGGATACTTGGGTTGATATTCAGAAATTCCGGCAAATGTTTATTTCGTCCGACGAGAAATTGAGGAGAATGCTGAAGACGATCAGTGATCGTTCGGTGACAGATAGTGGCTCAGTGGGAGATGTCGATGAGATGAGGGACACCTCATTGCGAGTGGAGTTCGTGGATGCTGACTTAGTCATGGACGATCGAGTTGAGAAGAGGAGGGCGTCTGTTGAGCCATTGGACGATTTGGGTGAGAGCGATCAGACGGTGAACGAAGCAAATGAGAAGCATATCCGAAATCAGTCCATGTTGGAGGAATCGTCATGCAATGAAGAAGAGGATGACTCGTTAGTGTGCCAAGTCTGTGACAAAACCTTCCATTCCGTTCAATCACGGCGAGTTCATCAGAATGTCCACAATCAAGGTCACTTTGAATGCTCAATCTGTTCACGGATATTAAGAACAGCAGGCTTCCTCCGGGTTCACATGCAGAACACGCACAACATTTTCTCTCCAAAATCCGGACCAATGGGAACGTTGAAACCGTCTAAAGAGAATGACTGCCTCTGTGATATTTGCCAGAAATACTTCCGAAGGGAACGGATCGCATGCCACATGAAGACACATTCGAGCAAACCGACCCGACCAAAGTGTCCGTTGTGTCCTCTAACCTTTTCCTGCACGAAGAATGTCCAGCGTCACATGAAGAAACAGCACACGGAGGAGAATTCAGACAAGACGCCCAAGTACGATTGCACTGAATGCCAAGAGTCCTTTCGTCGACCCGTCGAACTGTACGAGCACAGTAAATGCCATGAGATACATTGTCGCGAAACAGAAGACGGCTCCAATTTGACATGCGATGATTGCAATCAACAATGCCGAACGAATGAGGAATACGCCAAGCACATGATTGAAGTGCACGATCAGAGTCGCGTGCAACCGTACAAATGTCGCCTCTGTGCTGCTCGCATCAGATCGAAAACGGCCCTCTACATGCACGTCACATGTCACTTTGAGAACGGCGCCGATGTAACAGGCATCAATCAACAGGGGATATCGGCTGGCGGCGACAAGCCATATCTCTGCACGTTCTGCGATTATCGTTTCAAAACAGCTCGTCGGCTGCAGGAGCACACAAGGGTGCACACCGGTGAGTGTCGCTTGGTTCCTTCGGAGGAATGGCCCTCGTTAGGCGATCTACTCTTGACACTTCTCTTCTTTCCATGCAATAGGAGAGGAACCGTACGCTTGTTCGCAGTGCCCGAAGCGCTTCAAGACGCGAATGACCTTGCAGAGACATTGCAAGTCTCGGCATGCATCGGTTCGAGAGCACTTGTGTTCGACCTGTGGCAAAGACTTTTGCACGAGAGCCGTCTTGAACGAGCACCTTCTGCTGCATGAGAACCAACGGCCATTTTCATGCTCGTTTTGCAGTAAATCGTTCACGGGAAGCTCCCGCTTGAAGGAACACATTCGAATACACACAAATGATCGACCATACGTTTGTGATGTTTGCCAAAAGGCCTTTCGCAGTCACACCAATTTGCGTCACCACAAAATCTCCAAGCATTCAAACGAACGGAAATTCGCTTGCAACGTCTGCGGCAAAACGTTCAAGTTCAATTCGAGTTTGAAGACGCACATCTGGACGCATAGCGGCGACGAGAAACGGTACAATTGCCAAAAGTGCAGTGAGGGCTTCATGCGATTGAAAAAACTGAAAATGCATCTTTTGGTGTGCGACAACCGATGAGCCGGCCTTGGAAGGACATCGGCTGTGATGCCGATCGTTGGTTTGATTCTGGAATGGGACACAGAGCGACAGGGAAAGCCGTGGAAAACAATGATTTTACTGTTTTATTTCGTTTCAACGAAATTCAAATTAAATTTTTGCGAGTACGATTGGATCGTAATGTTTGAATAAATACATGCATTTGTAAGAGCGAGCATTTTTGATGTTTCTTAATTCATCTAATCGTGATCGAAATCAGAGAAAAAGGACTTGCCACTTTGGAATCGCAATCGCAATCCTCAGAATCAACGGAAATAATAGCGGATTGGAGGCTTCGAAACGCGACCACTTCGAGTAGTCGTTTCAGGCGGAACAAATGCAACGGGATTGGGCGGATGGCTCCGATTCGGTCTTCTAACGCCTAATTGAACGACATTCGGCTTTCTGCCTCTCGGTACGGTGGCCCTCGACCGTGGCTGAACAGTTATTCGAGCTTCATTCAGCAACGCTTGCAAGTTTCGCTGCCACCAAGCAGTCATCTTGGCCTCATCAACAGCCACATATTCGCCATTGCTGAACACATGCACTTGGTTCGGTAAGCTCTCTGGCGGACGGAAGATCAAGCCCAATTGGTTTCTCTTGTTTATCATCAAATTCGTGAAAGTTTTGCGCCGGCTTCGAGGATTTATCACAATGTTGTCCACAATATTGGCCGGTTGGACGACTTCGACTTCGTGCTGGACACGAGCCTGCGTGATATTGCACATGAAATTCTGCAAGCGACTCACAGGGACCATGCTGACGGTATGGTGCTCACACAGGAACACTGGAACGGATCTTTCCACTTGGAACTGCTCTTCAGGAGCGACGTCGTCATCAAAACCCTCAAAGACTGGTTGAGGTGGGACTTGAAGCCTGGCTGGCGACTCTTGGACGCGAGTGCTGCTACATGTTGCGGTCGCTGGGCGGGCTTCAAGCAAGGTCGTGACATTCCTGCTAACATTTTCGACAGACAAATCCGATGGAGACACAAACGAATATCCTGGAAAGTGCAACATTGAGATGGAGGAACCGTCGGAATGAGTGCTTAAATACCTGGGAATAAATCGTCGAAAATGCTGGTCGGCGGCGGAGGGACAATATTGGATTCATGGTGGGCATGATCCTCAAAATTGCTCAAATCGAGCTCGTCACGGATGTCCGGCTTCCACACTCCTTTGTATCGCTTCGCAGCAAGAAGATCCCAATTTACTCCGGTGAAAAAGGCGTGACGTTTCACTTCTTGATAACCATTTGGTCCGTTGCCTGAGAAATTTCGACGCAATCAAAAAGGAATTCGCCGAAGGACACTGAGCTCACCTAATCGTTTTTTCCAATCCTTCTCCAACAACGCTCCGATTATGCCAACGAGACTGTCGTCATTGATTTTCTGGCGAATGAGATTCATGTCTGGGTGGTTCTGCAGGATGTTTTCCGTTGTTTTTTCCAAAGCATTGTGTTCTCCGGAGAAATGCGCGAAGGGCGGCCTAGTCGTAACCATTTCGAACAGCAAAACACCCAGCGACCACCAATCCACCTCATAGCCATAGTCGCCATCCTTCGAGATCATTTCTAATTCAGAAAAATGCGCTAGATGAAGAGAGCGAATCGAAAGTGTACTGTTTCAGAGTCAAACCTGGTGCCATGTATTGTGGAGTACCACAGAAGGTCTGACGTCGGCCGGTCGGGGCAAAACTGGAGAGTCCAAAGTCACAGAGGACAACGTGACCGCCGCGATCGATCAAAACATTCTCAGTCTTCAAATCCCGATAGATGATTTGGAATTTATGCAGAATGCTCAAAGCCTCCACAATTTCAGCTGCCCAAAGCCTGATTTGGTCCCGTGACAGAGCCGCATTCCGTCTGAGAAATGCGAACAAATCACCACCTGGCAGGAAATCTGTAATGCGAAATGGGTTCAATCCATCGGAATGGGAGCGGAAGACTCAGTTTTCATACCCATTACGATGTGCAATTGAGAATTGGCCCGGAATGCGTAGTGCATTTGGCACAAGAAGGGCGAACCAACGACTTTTTCCAGAATCTCTCGCTCGCTGACCATGAATTTCAAAGCTCTCGACCTCAGCTTTTCGTAGTCCAATTGGATTCTCTTCACCGCAAACGTTTTGCCAGTGTCGCGACCTCTGGTCTTGCGCATCAGATAGACATGTCCGGAATCTGTCGGAGCATAAAAATTCACTAGAACATCAAGCCAGGTTCATCCCCGGTGGCTCGCACTCACAGCCATTTCCGATTTCTGCCAACTCCACGAAGTCATCCACATTCACCGTCCGATCGTGATCTGGAAGTTCGCGAAAGAATTGACATGATTGACACCTTCTGTGGAGTGTGTCCCCTCCTCCGCTCACCTCGGAACTCTGTCCGCACTTTGGTCGCATCGACGATAGTCTGATGCTCGTCACGAGCCAACGTGGAATCCCTCGCCAGATTCGAAGAGGGAAAACCGTGTAAGCTCTGCTCAGAATCATGGCTGTCGTCCGTAGTGCTATTGTTGCGCTGGTCCATTGCCCGATGTTTCTTTCGAAAACGGTCACCGCTGTAGAAACTCGATACTGAAATTCGCTTTGAACTTTAAGCGTTGAGGACGCCTATCAACATTCGGTTGACATGAATTGCATTTAAAAACTTTGAGGAAAGAATATCACACGAATGAATTGCTGCAGAGCAATTACCGATGATGAAACCACGACCGATATTTTCGTCGTGACGTGCAATGCGATGCAGCGAAGCGACAACAAATTACATCCAATTGAATATCAAATGTCAAATCGAATGAACCGTTAGTCGATTGATGGTGTTTGATTTTGGGTCGATTTGGTGTGTTTGTGCGAAAAAAAAACGGTATCGGTGAGGCTGTCCGTTTCTGGCATCCCAGTTCATGTCAAAACGATTAGGCATCGACCGTTGTCCGGGTCATGATGAACGGTCTCGGTCACCGCAGGATTTTTCAAAGCTGCGCAATTGCATTGCATAAGCGACTGTCATAATTGTCGGCTGAAGTGGCGCGCGAACCAGAAGTGAAACGGGTTGTGCGTCGCAAAGACGCCGCGAAATGGTTTCGTTTTATCATTTCTTCATTTTTTTGTGTCGTTTTCCGCCAACTCACCAGCAAACCGATGCGGAGTATTGAAATGCTGTCGATTCAAGTGGATCCCCGTGACCGTATCGCATATCGCGCGAAAATGCTGAAAACGCAAAAGACAAAACCGAAATGAAGTCTCAGCAGAAATTCATTGAATTCGTAATGGCCACTTGACAAGCACTTGGTGGCGTTCGTCAGCGTTTAAAAGTCAATTTTCAAAATTAATTAATTTTTCTCGTTTTTCTTCGATTTTCGCTCGGTGCCCTTCTGCGTCGTCGTTCGGCGAGAAGTCAAACCGTCGACCATTTGTTATGTCCGATGCCGATATGTGCGAATGCATTCATTGACAAACAAGGCCTGGCACGTTCAATGTACGAAAATGATCGGCTCACGTAACAATGTGTGTTGTGTGCGGCTCATTTTGGCTCGAAAGAAATGAAGCAAAACAAAAAAAGAAGAAAGAAAACTGTGTGGTAACGAACGAAACCGTACATTTCTTTGAACATTTTCTACCATTTTCTTTTCGGCCCATTCATGCCAGTCGCATTTGTGGTGTTGTTGTTGTTGTTGATTTTTCCCTGCGGTTTCTTGGTTCGCTTTGCAGCAGGCAGCAGACATTCAAGCGATCAGCTGGTGGCGGAAATCGATACACGTTCGACGATCGAAAAATAGTTCTCGATTATTTTGCGCAAAAATTGATGATACGCAATCACATGGCCGATTGATCAGCCGGCCATTGCGATCGCCGACAATGCTGGACGGACGGTATGCGCCATTAAGGAAAACCCAATTCCACCGTTGACTAGTTTCTGTGTTGAATGGCCATACGGAAATCGTGCATTCAGTCGCTTGCTTCCATGTTTGCTTACATAAAAACAAAATCACAGACGATTTTTCGCAATCGACATGCGATGCGGGAAAACTGAATCACCAAACCAAATATAGTCCGCAATCCAATCGATCAAACGAATGGACGATTGATTATGAATGGCATCGTCCGATATTTTGACGACGACGACGACGACGGCGGGCAACGGAACGGCACGGGGCGGCTGCAAAAACCCAAATCAATGGAGAAGAGAAAAAATTGGCGAGAGAAACAATGCAAAAACAAATTACAAATTCACCATCGACAACAAGTGAAAAGTAATTAACAGTTTCGCGGTACGGTGCCGGTTTCGGGTCCGTCATGTGCTCCACACCGCCAGCAATGGCATTTAAATCTGTTGATTTGTTTTTCTTTCTTTCTGAGATTCGAAAAGCATCAGACCCATCACCGCCACAGCTCAACACATTCATCGTTTTTCGGATGGCATTTATAATTTTCAAACAAAAGAAATTGTTTTTTCGTTTTTCTCTCTTTCTGCCGTTTGGCAGCCATTTGCCAGCCATTTGCCAGCCAACAACAGCCCGACGAAAAAGAAATTGGTAATTTTTCATCATTGTTTATTTGATTTGTTTGTTTTCCATAAATCGTCGGTTGGTTGGCAAAGGCGAACGCTGCAAACAAATAAACCGTATAATGTTCATTGCATTGGCAGCTCGATGTTGTTGTTGTTGTTGTTGTCGCGTTTCTGCCATTTTGTGTGTGAACAATGAGAAAGAAATGAATGTTGAAAATTTTCTGCATCGTTTTCATCTTTCGTTTAGCGGAATCATCGTTGCTATCGCGCACCGTCGTCGTTGTCATCAGCCGGGCATTCATTGCCATAGCCCGTCGCACAGAATCACCCATCCGTTTCGAAATCGACTGGCTCACAAATCACCACAAACGGCCATCACCATTTGCAGCGCCAGACATCCCAGGCCCATCATCACCACGCCACGATACGGTACATCACGGCAATGAAACCGAAATCGGGTTCGGCTGTTTGCTGTCGCGTACCGGCCATGTTTGCACACTCGGCGAAAAAGCTCAATTTGCCAAATCGTTTGCTTGCCGATTCACCGAATGAAAGTGAAATGCCATTTCTTTTTCACCGAAAACATTTATAGGTTTATTTACTAATTATTGTTATTGTCGGTGGGATTGTGTTTCGGCATGGCGGGCAATGTGTTGGACGTGGCGTTTGCGTTTTTATTTTCGGCATTACCGACGGCTGGCTGCTATTTGCGCTGCCGTTGAGGTTGTTAGTTGCGGTCACCTCTCAACGAAAACCATATTCGACAGAACCAACACACAATAAATGCGTGTTAGTTTCAGTTTCATTTACCATTAATTGCATTTCTTTCTTTTACAACTTGTTTCTCCATCTCGATTCTGTCTGTCATTGGCATCTCTTTCATGCTCTCGCACACAAAACGAATCGAATCGATGAGATATTTTCGAATGCGTTTTTCCCTTTGGTCTTGTTTCTCTCGTCGAATCGCACTTGGTCAGTGAATTTTCTCTGCTCAGAATGCTCGTTAGACATGGCTTCAGTTGGATGCGTACACCGGACGGTTGACCCGTGACGGCGGCGCGATTCGACGCGCAGACTCACGAACAGCCAACCTTGGTCCAGTTGACCTTTGCGAGCTTCCTCCCTGGCGGGTCGGCGATTAACGGCATATCGTACCCACGGCTCCACCCGAAAACCACACCGCCGTTCGCCGACAAAACCACTCAATGTCGATCGTTTAGCGGACAAAGCTTAATGATTCATCCGATGAAGTCGGCCCATCAGTGCCGAATCAGTGCTTGGGAACGCTTTACGCTTGGACGAAACGATTACGCTCTTAATTAAACGTTAGCATTGTTGATGCACCTTTGCTCAGCTGTTTGCTCGCTTGCTCGCTCGCTCATTCCTTCGAAACGAAACATACAAAACGTAATTAACGGACAATTCATGAAGAAAACAAAACAAACAAACGAATATCATAATTAGTGATTTAATAACGATGCCCGGCCGTGCACACATCACTCTCGATCGTCGATGCAATGGATGGGCTCTCGTGTGCCGACATCGAATGCGTCTGATAATGCACCAACAATGAACAATTGCGAAATAAATGAAAAAAAAAAAACTGAATTGAATAAATCGAATGGATATCGCAGCTTTAAACGAAAGCGAATGAGCGAGCTGCGCCACCGTCACCAGCAGCAGTAGCAACAACAAAACGTCACTTTGAGAAAGTACGAAACGGGCATTGTGTGTTCTAAAGAGACATACCGACGTAGCGGCCGGTCATCGACCATTTGAAATGAATGAATTTGAAAGAAAAAGAAAGAAAAAAAATGAAATGAAAAACGATGGAAAAAAAACGAGAGAGAGAAAAAAACGCCAAGCAAATACGATCGTTTGCCGGTCAATAAACGAATTGTATTTCGGTTTCGAAAACGAAATTATATTATTTTCTTCGCACGATGTGCCATTTGGAAGTCAAAATCGAAAAGTAGAATGGGCGCACGATTAGAAGTTGCGTGTGTTGGCGACAAAAAGAAATGAAGAGAGAAGCGAAGAAACCGGCGACGAGGTCCCCATTGACGATGTGGCATTTTGGAATGCCGAAGCAGATAAAGACGTTCCATTATCGTTGAAAGCCCGTCGAAAGCGTTTTGTTTGCTCGTCTGGGAATTCCAATTGGAATTGGTGAGTGTCTGCGGCGGCGGCGGCGGTGCGCATCACCTTGGCTCGTTGACACCACCTCCGCCGCCGGTCGAGAAGGAAGTCGAAGAACAATCGCCGCCTCGTGCTGGAATCGATTTTCGGAGATGAGATGAGATGAGCCGAGATGAGATGAGACCCCGCGTGCAGAACAATGCCACCTCAGAGATGGCATTACCGTGGATCGTCTCCCATCAAATGATTGATTTCATCGCACGATTTCACAAATCGATAACTCTCGAGTCATTGCAGCCAGTTCGTTCACGGAAATCGATAATTCTCGCGCAGCCTACAATAGCTTCGATCGCAGATCGTCTTGTGATCTCATGCAAATTAATTGCACAACGAAAATGATGGAAAAAAAAGTTGAGAAAAAGTTTCCCTTCCATAATTATCGGTAGAGTCGTCACCGTCGTCGACTGCAGCCGACGTGAAAACTCCTTCAATTCACTTGAATCATCCCGCGCATGCAGTTTTTCCGTTTTCAATCGAATTTTCTGCCGCTTCTCTGATGATAACCTGTCGATAACATTCACGAGCTATCATTTTCGTTGAATTCGTTTTGTATTTTTTGTCGTTTTCTCATTCAATTGATTGTGTCGCAATCTTGAATTCATTAGTCGACTGAGGGGGCTGCCCTCGTCCCGTCAGCCCCTTTGCACCTGCACAGGTCTCCGGTGCGGACTGTTCAACACACGAATGATGATCTCCACCACGACGTGTTCGGCTGAATCGAGATGTTCGTCCGACGCGAATGCGACTGCCGGTTGTGCGCTTGTTTGATCAGTTGGGCCACGTTTCCAATATTTCAAGCGTTGGCATCATCGAACAGCACCGGTGCCTACAGCGGATTTATCCGAATCAATTTATGAATCTTCCGCACAGAAAATCAACGTCAATGTGAATGGTATTGAACTCGCAGAGTGTGTCACTACCAGAGATATCACCTCGTTCTCGTTCGGTTAAAGAGCATGACTTTGGTCGGCATCGCTCATTTCCGTGGCTTTCAATTGACGATTGTCTGTTGTTGTCTCTTCTCGAGGCGAATGCTGCGATCTGCGTCGAAGGAACGTTTTTCGATTTGTAATAAAATCGCGTTTCACATTCAAATCAACGGCACAACGGACATCTGCACTTGGGCGAACCTTAACGATTCTAAATTGGTGATCGCTTGTGGATGCCATCGATAAGTAAGTCACATGAATGCTCTCGATCAATTCCAGTGGACGGTGTTAGCGTCAGCTCGCTTTTAGAAAATCGTTGGCGAAACTGACTACGAGTGTGCGACCGTGCGACTGCGCGCAGGGTACAACGACGATGAGCACAAGCCAATGACAAAACAGAAGATAAAAACAACAACATTAACGTCAACACGAAACATCGTTAAAATTTCATCTGATTTTATGATTCTGTGTGTCGATATTGTGCTTATCCATCAAGCCTTCCTAATTGCATGTCAGCCACTTCAAGAGTGGAAAACAGCAATGACGACGACGACGACAACGACGAAGGCGACGACGACGACTTCAACAACAACCAGTGAAGACGAAATATAACTCAGCAGCAGCGCGGCAGCAGCGAAATAAAAGTCATGCTCCTCTCCACCCCACTCCCAAGTGTTGGCTGTGCATGTATGGCGTCCAAGCGCGACTGTATTGTGGCCCCCTCTACCGTTGTCACTGCATCGGCATTCCCACCGATGTCTCATTCATCGACAAAACACACACAATTTTTCATAATATACGTTTCGACAATCTATAAATTGTGCCAGACGTTTTGCGACTGTAGTCTAGTTGAAACGTATCCGATATCGAAGGAAAAATAAAACGAATTCTGTGCTGCGATCGAAAGCGATTTCTCGGACCGACTCGAGTTTCTTCAGTTGTTGGTTTTTCTGTAATAAAATTCGTTGTTTTGTAACATTTCATCGTCACTAACAGCCATAAGCTCTTGGAGTGCGCGCATTTCTTCTTCGGCATTCGTCATTCGTCTTTCGTCGCATATCCAAAACTTGTTAGTAAATTCAATTTACTTTCTCTTTTCTTCTCAGTTGGTTTTTCGTTTTTCGTTTTCCGAATTTTTCATCCATTATTTTCGGTGGCATTTTGCTGTTCTCTTTGCATTTTCCCAAACCGTTTCGATCATCCTCTTTTGCATTCTCCTGATTCGCCTCATTCGCCTCACTGTTTCACTATTCGCCTTCTCACCTCCAATTCATCCTCATTTCTGTTTCGTGCATTTCGTGAGTGATTTCGAATTTGTGATTTATTGTTTTGTTTTCGTTTCAATTTCATACGATTTGTGGGTGCCAATTGACAAACATTCAGAAGAATACATTGAAAAGGAGATAAAGCGAGAAAGAGAAAAGGAGAACGAGACACACAGCGAAAGGAGACCAATTGACATACAAACAGCGGAATATTTGTTGATCGTTCGATTGCAACCAAATGATGGAAAAAGACCAGCCAGATTCAATGGCAACCGTACAAATGAATAAGGTCGACTATGCAGCCAGTGAGGTGTACAGCACCGCCAGTGAGCCACCACCGGTAAGTAAATGGTCCGATGCGACGCTGTGCCACATCTCAATTGAACCTTGCACGTCGACAATCAAGACAAACGAAAAATTGAAAGAGAAGAAAAATAAGCGCAAAATTCGTTGGATTATCGATTCGATTGCAGACTGAACGAAACCACGTCCTACGATTGGCTTCTTGATGATTGATCACCGCGATGCCATCGGCAAACGGCCCGCATCCGACACGATTCATCGTCTGTTTGAATCGCGGTCGAGTTTCGGCTTATCGGAAGATCAATCGCAAGAGATCTCCCAAAACTGAAATGCGATCAATTTAATCAGTCATTGATTTTTCAGGAGAAACCCAAACGAAATTTTCAATTAATTACTTCACCCTTGCAAAATGCCATGAAGCATGCGATCCAAAGCATTTATTCACCGCATTCAACATATTTGCCATCAGTAAGCAATTTGAATTCCAACATTTGAATGTTTTTTGTTTTTCTTTTTGTCGTTTTGAAATTCGTCATTCGACATCAATTTTTTCGCATCCATTCGCACACACACACACACGCTCTGTCTCACTCACACACAAACACACTCGCTCACTCACACATTCATGACCTGCAATTTCGATGTTGACTAACATTCCATTCAAATTCTAACCATGCGGGATCACATCATTACGATCCCAGCGAAATGATCAGTCAATAGCGATCGTCGATCATTCGATCTGATTCGCGTTTCAATCGAAAGCCACAGATTCGAATGAGAAAATCGAATCGACCGCAGATCAGTGCACCGCGAGATATGAAGCCGGTGCGGTTACAGAGACTAATCGACGATTGTCGCTGGAAAAAAGCAATACGGCGAGAAATCTCTGGAACGCAACCATTCCGCCGTCGTCATATCGCGCGTATCGCGTATCACCGCAAAGTGATGATTTATGCAAAATCCACGAGCGCAAAAAAGTCGAAAACGCGAAAGAAAGCACCGTCAACCTCAAGTGAGGATGGCAGTCGAAGAGAGTTCCAGCGCACGGGCGATTGATAGCGACAGAAGGAATACAACAAAGCCCACGAAAGAAACACACGACAACGCTGATGTTTTTGCCGAGCAGCAAAAAAACGCGCAACATTGTTTGTTTTGATTTGACGTAAAATAGCGATTGATTCGCTCGAACGATCTCTCACTTTTGCACAAAACGATATTGTTTCCGGCATTCTATTCGAAAAACGACTCGCCAACCGAACGAGCGAGTGAGTTGGAGCGATAGTGGGATAAATGCATGGCTTTGGCCACGAAATGACCGAATGGAAAAAAAGCGCAGAAAAAGAACACGATCGAAATGAAATATGAAAATGATCATTTTCTATAATTTTGATTCAACACCGAAGCCAGAAGTCAGCCAGGCGGTCAGTCATTCAGTCATTCAGTCATTCAGTCATTGAGTCAATCGGCATGCAAAACACAATCAACACACTCACGGCGCGCCACACCGCACAATCAGTCGTTTCGTTCGTTTCATTTCGCTGTTCAATTCGGACATGAGTGAGCGTGTAATTGCAGTAGCATTTTCGCGATCATTACAAATCGACTGACAAAATCTATCAAAACTTTCACGATTTCGTTTCGGACAATTCCGAACGGAGCGATGATGAGTGTGCCCCGCACGGAAGGACCAACAATGGCGTCACCGCACTTGGGACACATGCTAGTTAAGTCGTCTCTGGGCGGGTACCGGTCGGTGCCTGGACCCACATCTAATTAGCCACTGTGCACGGTGCGGCGACATCGCAAACGCCAAATCATTCTGATGCTAAACAAACGGTCGACGGTCATTTGTAGGTTGAATCTGGCCCCGCGTTCAAATTAGTCACATGCAAAGCAAACATGAAACGTTGCGTTGACGAAACACCGAACAAACCGAGTGACGAGGATGACGAGGATCGCGATCATCGGACAGCGGTGATCGGTCACCATCACCGTTTCAATTTATGGGTTTTTTTGTCTCGTTGTTTTTTCGCTTTGGTTTGTTTCTGCTGATGCTGCGACCGATCAAATGACGGATATTTTTTCCGGGTGAATGCCAATTCATCGAATCCGTCGGTTCTCCGATTTTTTTGCGCCTCTCTTCGATTCCGCATTCACATTTCGACTAATTACCTCTCGACGGGCTGCGAAACGAGCGAATCCGTTGAATAAACAATCACACACGCTTGGCATGCTTTTGATTCGATCCCAAGCTGCCGCTGGCCAAATTCTAAGCCCTCGACATTCATCGTTTGTCGAATTAATTCGAAAAGTTGTTGGTTTTTTTTTTCGTTGCTTGCGGTTGCGCCGAAGCCATTCTTCAATCGTTCTCCAATCGTTTGCATTCATTCGATGCTGTGTTCGAGTTTTGCTCTTTGTTTTTTTTCGGGTAGAACGGATCGGTCGGATGTTTTTTTTTGTTTTTTGTTGTTGTTGTTTTGTTTCACCTGGCCGCTGTGACCGCTTACGGATTTTGTGTATGGAATGACATGAATAGCGCGTGACTTGATCAACTCATGTTGGAATGACCGTGCGAGGCAGCGATCGCACCGCAAAACACCCAACTGCGATAATCAAATCTATTGCCGGCGAGTGGTTTTCCATCGAAAACCATAATTGCCTGAACGGTACCGCTTCTGTGAGCCACATCGACAATCACCTGGTGATTGTTTTTCGCTCTTTTTTTCAATTTTTTTTAAAAAAATTTTTTTCAAAAAGCGCACAGTTGTTTTGTGTGGCATCGAAACGGTGCGCTGTGATTGTTTGCATCACCCATTCACTTGGTTCGGTTCGAGGAACTGAGTTTGCAAATGGATAAATGCACGATCGTCGAAATGAGTGCTCGATGCGGTGACGAAAGGAACAACAGCTGCCGTCACTGTGCCGCCACCGCCAGAAGAGCAACAAAGACACAACGTTTCGGAATATTAATTCACGAAATTGCAATTTCAATTCATTTTGGGAATTAACTGAATTGAATTAAGCCGATCGAATGCATCGGTCACATGTTGAACGATGACATGCGCAATGGCAATGGTGCGATGGGCGAATGGCGATGTCGGTGACGGTGTAACGCGCATGAACAAAATGAATGATCGCAGAATACTGTTAATTGACGTCACACGCACAAGATGTTTGCGGTCAGCGGATGAATGACGCGCGGTTCAAAAAAGATTTTTCACAGCGACGAACCCTTTGCGCAAGTCACATCTCACGAATCGCGGCCATTATGCATTCCACACAGCCATATGTCCGCTGGCCATTTCGGCCTGTTTAATTTCGGATTCAACGGAGGTAGTCCGCATCGATGATGACAACGATAAATCCATCGTGATTGAACAACTCTCGAGTCGGGCCGTTCCATCGCACGCACACTTACACACACACACAGCACTCTTGTCACCATTACTAATTGTTGTCACGTAATTGACAAGCTCAAGAATTTTCGTTTCGATGATTTTTCGTGTTGAACGGCGGACGCGCTCGCGCGCACGCTTGCTCGACCACATACATTCTGCTTTATGCGGCATGACGCGTTGCTTTGTATATTCCATTCAACCATCAATTTACGGTTGCCAGTTATTTGTCATCTTTCATTTGGAATTTGAACGACGAGAGAATTGCTTTTTTTTGCGAAATGAGAATGCATTCGCGAATGCACAAGACGAAACAGTTAATTTCATCCGATTTGTCATCGACTTGAGTCCATTCTTGGCGCTTTTCGAAATGCAGCCACTGTTGTGCGCTAAATGTGCTTTTGTCCATGCGCCGCAGATATTCCGTCGCGATAACACCAATGGGCTGTCATATCGCATGCTGCACTAGAATCAAACGCGCCAAATTGCATAATGAAAATTCGCGAGCAAAGACCGTCATTGTTTCGCGCAAGAGCTTGGGCCGCGCAATGCATTTCAGGCTTCACCTAAATACCGCGGCGTCGTTATGGTAATTATCCGACGACAATTGATGCCAATTATTGCTTCATTAATTGACGTTCCGTCGAAAGATGAGTGTTGGACGGGAGAGATTGGGAATCGGTGGATTTTCGAGGTGCGATGACCCGAGCGGAATGAAACGGAGAGATTGGGGCCTGCACGACACTCATCACTGTCATTCACTCGGCACGGTCAAGCCAAATCCACAATCTCATGAGTCGCCGTAATTGCAGTCAACTAATGCGACCATCATTCTTGACGCAACACAGGCCAGCCACAGCGATCGGTCGATCTTGTGCATGCGTTGCTTGTCACGGATTCGCCGTTCACCGGTGTCGCATGCATCCAAACGGAGACACTGGCCGGGTCGATGACATTTAAATAGTTTTTTTTTTCTCGAAACAATTTCTAGATATTGCACGTTCCGAATTTTCGTTTCA
>JANSTV010065275.1:0-11401 GCA_027564135.1 Lestremia cinerea
AGCGGAGCGAGCTACCGACCGCCCGGAGCGCGGAGCGCTCCGGAGCGATCCTTTTTTTGGTGCGCTCCGGATCACTGATCGTGAGTTATGAATTCATCAGCATTGTCATTATTCATTGTTTGATGCGAGTGCGAGTGCTGTTGACTCACACAACTGTATTTCAATTGGTTCCAACAATTAAATGTTGCTGCTGATGTGTGTTGGGTGGGCTTTCGGCGAGAGAGGGAAGTTTTCGCTCGAATCAAGGACTCGAAGGGGGGTTGATGGCAGTGAGGGGACTGAGGGTTCGAGGAGATGATTTGAGTTGTTTGATGGGGTTTGATCCTTCTGGAGAGGCAGTCCGTAACTTGGGCTCCGATCGTTTCGGCAATGGACTAATGGACGGATTATGGCCTAACCCTTCAAAAGTCGACAAGTCGAAAACTTGATGTCCTTCGGTCAATTCACTTCTGACACACACCTCACACACATCACCCGGAAGCAGCCCAGTGATCTGCTTGTGTTTTCGGGTACGAACGGAATGTAGCCTTGTCGACTCCCCCCGTGAAGTCGCACCACTCACTGGCTGTCAATTTCAGAACAAACCATGTGATGAAACTCTGAAATAAAGGCAGTGATGCCTCCAACTTGCATCATTCAACAAATCATAAGCACAGCAACCTACAACGTTTCATCTTTGGTTTACATATCATTTATTTCGGTCGCGAAAACTGAAACAAAACGACCCATTACGAGGTCAGAGACATTTTGCACGCACAAAATAGGTGAATTCGGAGGTTTCGGAGAAATGTGAACAAATCGCAAGAAAGAAGCAGACACAATATTTCGAAAAAGAAAATTGCATTGCTCAAAATCACATCCAAGTGATTGAAAAAAACATTCTCGAATCATTCTCTCGAATATTCTATGGAAAAACACGAAAAAAAAAGTTAAAACATGAGCCGCATACTGCTTCTGCCTTCGTCAAAGGCTTTCAATTTTCCTGCAAACCGGAGTGAAATGAGCAAAACCCATGCGCAATTCCAAGCCACTCGAAACTGTTGACTTTACAATAAAATCAGTCGATTGTTGTCGGCATCGTGACCTACAAGGTGATTCGATTGGAAAACGATCCTTTTTCTTCGAACAAAAAGGCAATGGTTTTGAATGTGTCGACATTGGCTATTTGTTGATTTTCATTTCCTTTTTCGACTCATTGCTCTGGGTCTGAATCGAACCAATGGCTCCCACCTATGCTAATAACCAAGCAGCGAGCCATTGGCCATTGGCCATTGGAAGCAAGATCTCCACATCTCAGTCTTATGGATTATTCCTTCAGGGGCTACATAAAAACCAACATTTTTCGTGATTTTCCGGCCAGATTTAAGGCCGGTTCAAAAGCGAAAGATATTTCGGAATGCGAAAAATTCGAAATTTTATGAAGTTGTGAAGTTGTGTATTTATCGCTCATTTTGTGAAATCTTTACGATTATTTCAAAAACCACACTTTGATCGTCTCCACATGAGAAGTGACCTTTGTTAGTTGTGGCGAAGCGTTCAGTTTTGCATAATTGATTCGAAAGCCGTCGCCATTTTCGAAAACGGTCATCAACAGAATGCACGTGCGCAATTCTGTTGAGGGCAACTACAACATATTTTAGAAGTGAATAAAACGTTGATTAATCGTCCATCGAGTTGCATGGTTTTCTAGTAAATACTTCGAGAGTTGCTTGAGATAAGGCAAGTTTGGGATTTTATGTAGCCCCCAGTGAAATAACACATGGGACTGAGAGCTCGAGATCTTTCTGGACATGCGATTTCTACTCCTCGCCCTGTCATTTGAAATCTCGGCTCAACTTTGTTCCGTATGGGTGGGCAGAAAATGAATTGAAGTTTGAACCGTAGTCGTGGCCATCAATTTAACCGGAGTTGTTCTAATTTTCTTGGCTCTGAAATATGTCACTCGGTGGCGATATGATTAAAGCTGAGGGATATTATCAGAACAAGCCTCCCACAATATGTCAAATGATGACTTTTTGAAATTCGTTTGTAGGTTCTTCAATGAATCGAATAACTGATTTTGTACACTTTTTGAAGTATATTTCACGAAACATAACGACTGGAAATGCTCGCGATAGAGATGAATAGCCAAGCGCGAATTTAAACGAAATTAACCTGCACGGAATGATGCTAGGAGAAATGTTATGGAAAACGAACCGGCAGCAGATTCTGATTGCAGGAGCCATCGTGGTCCAAACCTCAATTCCTGAGTCAGATAGAAGTCAGAATCAAAATGTGCTGTCTGAGAGCCGGAGTATTTTCAACCAGCATCAACAATAACCGCTAGACTTAACTCCAATAGTCCGTTCTCAACACCAAATCTGTCAACAAACCCTCATCACACTCAAACTCGCGAAAATATGCTTACCAAATAATATCGTCCAATAAGTTCTAATGGCAAAAATAGAAAAAGGGCAAAGTACATCGTAACGAAGAGTCGTCACCGGAATCGAAGGATCGAGATTACGCGGGAGCATAGAGAATTTGGACCGTATGCTTTCGGTTGCTCGTCGGTAGAAAATGGATGAAGAAAGATGGTGGAAGTCGTGCTAGCACGGGTGAGTTGTTGACGATCTCAATGTAACAATATCACATTTTATTTCCGAATTGAAAATTCAAATTCGGTTGCTCGTCGCACGATTCAGAAAAAGTTGCGGAAGACCCAAGAGCAACGAAAAAATCGCAACTCATTCCAGTTGAACAACACGACATATCTGATAGTATAAGAATCCGACCCGACAGACATTCTCTACGCTATTACGCGTCCACCTTGTTCTCGGCGTTTCAGAAACAGAAATGAGTAGCAACTAAATAAAAGTAGGAAAAATCTCGGTTGAAAATACTCGGAACGAAAACAAGTGGTTCGAAAATCGAGAATCGGGCATACACGACGCTATCATGAAACAAGAGTTCGTCGTGGTCTTGCTCAAATGCTCTACGTGCTCTGTATCTTCTTTCTTAAGTTGTAACTGCTCTTGTATAAGAATCGATATAGAAAAGAGTTCAACACTTAGCAAGATCGCACACTCTGGTAAACGGTAATGTCATTTTTAACATTTTGCTACAATGGATGTAATAACGAAATAAACCAAAAACTGCTGTGACGGCACTTTCAACTCCGCGGACTTCATTGATCTGTGAATTGTTGTTCCAATAAAAACGGCGGGCGCGTCCGCATTGATCAGGTCTTGTAGCTGATGTCACGCCCCAGTCCTCACCAACCCGATGTTCTCTGAACCTAAGACATGTAAATTTTCGTTAGAGATGACGGATATCCGGTTAATCGGTTCTGTGCACTGCGGTGAAGAGGAGCAAGTAGTTTCTGGGTCAACGATTGGGCACGCTGATGCTAACTTCCGAAAACCAGTTAGGACGTCGACTTTATTCTCCAAAACATCGATCATGAAAACTTTTGGCGCAAATTTGCGGGTTGAAGCAAGTCAATCGATTGACAGCAGCTATTTGACCTGCCATCAAGCCGTGTTGAGGTTCTGGGATCAGGTTTCTGGTGGCGTCGAACAGCTTTTCCCTCACTAGTCGCTCGTCCACCTTCGCTATCAATGAAAGAACGCCAACTCCGCGATAGTTCCCAGCGTCCGTTTTCAAGCCTGATTCTTACATCGGTAGAATGTATACGATATTTTGAATAGTGTTGGAAATATTCCTGATCTCAGCGAGTCGTTGAGCATAGTTGTGAGTGGCATTGCTAGCTCGTTGGCGCATTCTCGAAGGAAGATCTGTGGGACAGCGTCAAGACCAGGACCCTTTGATATGTCGATGTTTTCCAGCGCCTCACGCACCTTCTCCCCACCCAGATAAAATACGTGATGCGTGATGTGGTAGAGTGTGTGGAGAGTAGGACGGGGGCGCTGAATAGTTGCGAGCGAATGATTCTGCTAAAAGGTGTCGATGTGTCCAAGGGATACCTTGCATAAGCATCTCCTCAACTTGTTCCCGAAGTAGAGAATTCGCAGTCAGGTCAGAAATCGTGGACGGAACAAGGCAAAAAATCGCGGACGAAGTCAAGCAAAAAGCCATGAGCGTAGCCGTGAACGTAGCAGAGATCGTGTCCGAAATTATTAACGGACGAAAGATCGCGAACGGAACGCAATGCTTTCCAATGAAACCACTCATCACTCATGGAGAGATAGCAAATGGACCCAAGACAAAACGTGAATCTGATTGGCTAACATCCTGCAATAAAATCACCGAGACAATTTCTATTTAGTTCGCTTTTGAATCACATGTATATATAAAGACCGAACTGAATTTATTGCAAGAGCATTTGATTTCGATCAAATGGTTATTTATTTACTGTTTCGTCAATCTTGAATTTATCTCAGTATGAGTTGAATCATCTGAGGTTCAGTTTTGGGGTCGACTCAGCGAGATTCCGTTCAGTTGAAGGCGCTTGTTTTGACTCCAGATCAATGAAAGGTTTACTCCGAACTTCAAGAAATCCGTCCATTCAGACGCTGTAATCGCCTAAGCCCAGCTAAAATTTCAAGCCAATCAGAACTGACCTCTACCAAATTCCAGCCACGTGACCAAATCATCCAAATCCTAGTTGCCACTTCGACAAGTTTCGAAACGAAATCAAGATGTCTTTGATAACCAAGTTCGTTTTCCGAAGTATCTCGCCAAAATTATCAGTATTTATTAAGTATGAACGAACAGTTCGAAACAAATTTCATGATAACAGCCAACAACGACAAAGCGGTAAAAAGTAGGGAACAACGGTCACAATCGCTCCAGACGCATCGAATAACATATGATTGTAACTTTTGAAAAACCAAAACAAAAATATTGCACGTTTGCATATGATTGAAATATTCCGTGAATCCGTCAAAATAGGCAAGAGGTCTTGAATTTATTTCAAAATGAGTTGAATCATCTGAGGTTCAGTTTTGGGGTCGACTCAGCGAGATTCCGTTCAGTTGAAGGCGCTTGTTTTGACTCCAGATCAATGACATGTTTACTCCGAACTCCAAGAAATCCGCCCATTCAGACGCTGGAATCGCCTACTTTTTTTCAGGAATATTCATGGTATCAATTCGAGCATCTTGTTGGAATTCTCTTCAATTCCAAATCCAAATCTAAAATTGCAAGAATTGTATAGAACAATTCAATGGCACAAAGAAACATAGTCACTGGCCGTGAACAGAGCGATTGGTTTTGAATTTGGCGCCAAACGATTGCAACGCCACCTATAGTCGTTTCGTCGAAAGCATCATCGTCGAGCAAATCTCTTAATTCCTCGATAGGGTCCCGTTAATGAATGACAACACTGTCAATCGTGCCGCAAAACAATTGTCAAACGAAATATCGGCATTTGATGAAATAGCCGCAATAGTAATTGAGCGTACCTTTTTTGAAAGTATTGATGAAAAAAATAGCGCAGTGATGCAAAATATCTACAAACGTCGTCCTTCCGAGACGACGCAGACCCTCCAGGCATGTGAAACACGTTGAATATTGTCCGTTCGTTGCTAACGATCAACAAGCGAGCGTTCATTTTGAAAATGTGTTTATGTTTATTCTTCTCATTTCCACGCAGAATTCGAGTCAGCAGCAACCGCGACAGCACAAGAAGCTCCGGATCACCGTTAAAAGTTCTGCACAGAATAATGGCCCATCGATACAGACGCTGGTCAATCTGCTGGAAACGTGCTCCAGCAGTAACGATGCCTTGCAAATATTGATAACCATTTCGGATAATTTGACGGTTCGCGATCAAGACGATGTACTGGAAGTGGTGCGGAAGTTGACGGAACATTTCAAAAGTGAAACGGAATCGGCCGTTCGGGTGAAGGTGTTGTCTTTGTTTAGCGATTTGGCCATTGATTCGGTGGTGGATGGAACTGTTCTGGTGGACGAGGTGGTGCTGTTGATGAAGAATGAAACATCACCGAAGGTTCGTTGAACTCACTCGTGCTCGGCGACTGGCAACTTATTCGTCGTCTTCTTTCCAGGTCATTTCGCAAGGACTTCACAGTTTGTACAAGATCGGAGAACAACAGCAATTGCCCGCACCGATTTTGATTCGCGTCGTTTTCTTTGCCAAATTCCAATTGACGAATCCAAGTCACAATGTTCAACGTCACGCTCTCCTATTACTGGGCGCATACTTGCAATTGCGCGAGGCTGAAAAGGAGTCGCTGGATTTGATCAGCAAATACACGGACTCACAAGATTCCCGAGTTCGAGCCCAAGCCTTCCGATCGATTTTGATGCTGGGCAGACGTGGAGTTTCGTTATCGCCACGATTGTATTTCCGTGCCATTCAATCGCTGAAAGATGACTATGAGTGCGTGAGAAAGGAGGCCCTGCAACTTGTGCAGGAGCTCGGCATCAAGCATCCGGACTTGTGAGTGTGACCCTTCAAACGGTGGGCGCCACCCAAATGGCTTCCTCACGACTCACTTTTCTCATTTCCAGCATGATTGACGTCCCCAATTCGGAACAACAAATGCGTTTGATTGACGCTGCCTTCGGTCATGTCTGTTCGGCGATTTGTGATATTTCAATGCACGTTCGAACCCAAGCTGCAACTTTGCTTGGCGGCCTGACGGCAGTTGGCAGAGAGTTTCTGCGCCAAACTCTCGACAAAAAACTTATGAGCAATTTACGTCGGAAAAAATCGTTGCATGAACGCTACACCGAGCTGTTTACCAGCGGAGAGTGGTCGTCGGGTAAGAAATGGGCCGATGATGCACCGAAAGAGAAAGTCAATGCGGAGACCGTTTCGTTGATGGCATCTGGCGCTTGTGGTGCTTTGGTTCATGGTTTGGAGGATGAATTCCTGGAGGTTCGAACCGCATCCGTCGATTCAATGTGCCGATTGGCAATAGCCCATCCACCATTTGCTGTTTGCAGTTTGGATTTTCTCGTTGACATGTTCAACGATGAAATTGAGAACGTCCGATTGAGAGCGATTTTCAGTTTGACCGCAATTTCGAAGCACATCATTTTGCGAGAGGATCAATTGGAGACGATGCTGAGCTCGTTGGAGGTAACGTGGGGCCTGACGAACCTGTGTGAACTCCGAATTTATTGATGTGTATCTTCGTTTGCAGGACTACTCGGTCGAAGTGCGAGAGGGATTGCATCTGATGTTGGGCGCATGCAAGGTGTCAACGCAAGCTTGTTTGATGATGGTCGTGCAGAAGGTGTTGGACGTCCTGTCGAAATATCCACAAGATAAACTATCGGCCTTCGGTTGTATGCAGCGCGTCGGTGCCAAGCATCCAGATATCTGCATGTCGCTAGTGTCGCAATTGCTCCAGGATCACCCGTTTTTCGACAGTGCCGAACGCGATGTGGAGGATCCAGCATGTATCCTTTTTCGAAACACATTCCATTTTCAGATTCCACCAAGAGTTCTCAGAATTTCCTTAACCGAAAATCGGTTCAGACGTTTGCATTCTGATCATGATCTTCAATGCATCTCAATCGATGCCAGCCATGTTGAGTTTGCTGCCAGAGACGACCCTCAAACACTACGCTTACCTGCGTGACACGATGCCCAATTTCGTTCCGCCACTGGTTATTGGCGGCACATCCCGGCAACTGACCCTACTGGAAGGCTCAAGTGGTTCCCAACAGTTCCTTGAAACGCTGCTGAATAACATTCGAGCCGCTTACTCGGCCCCACGTGCTCGTCAAGCACTGCTGAATGCAGCTCAAGACAACCTCGATCGCTTGGCTGCCATCGATCCCGAATTGTCGGGCACCGCAAATTACACGGCAACGTTCTTGGGCGCCCAGTTGCTGATCGAGCAACTCCAATCCTGCCTGACCATACCGAATAGCCGGACACCGTCCAAGGAATGCCTGAATCAGCTGATGAAGAAATGCCTGAAACTGCAAAATCTCTTTTCGCATTTGACTTTGAACGATTTGCTGATGGTCAAACAGATCAGTCTACGGGCCAGCGCCTTGCATCTAGTGTTGATTGTGAAAGATCGATCGCAAAGTGCTTTGGCACCGTGCCAACTGTTGCTCCACATTGCGTCCGACACAAGTCAATTCCTTCACGAGAATGCCGATATGAAGGCCGATGCGTTCACAGTGTCGATTCTTGGTCAAATCTCTAATTTGAACGATCCGAAGCCGGGTCGAGTGTTTCGGGAGATTTTGCCAATCGTTCAAAGTGCCGCGCCAGTTCTCACGCCGGAGATAAACATCAAGGTGAGTCCACATTGTCTCCTCCCCACTCCTGGGCACATTATGAACCTCCCATTCTCGCAGATAAAAATCTGTTCGGCCCAAATTCTGGACCCGACACCGGCCTCCTCAAGCGATAACGTCATCAAAGTAACAGCCGGTCTAATCGCTGCCATTCCTTTCTGGGCTGAAATCGACAACTTGCGGGAATGTCAACGGCAGGACTTGCGAATGCGAATCAAATATCCCGATCAAAATGTGCATTTTGTGGTTCCGCGCATGCGCGACTTGAAGCGGAAGAGGACCGAAAGTGGCCAAACAGGTGAGTGTTGCATTTTGTTGGCTGACTCTCTCAGCATGACTCACCTGGTGAATCTCCTTCCAGACGAAGACAACTGGCGCTTACGCACGACCGTGCTCCTTTCGCATGGCGTCTGGACAGAAGCCACCCAGGTCGACATTTCGTTGTGCCTGTCCGTCCGTCCTGGCCACGAATTGGAACTCTGCAAACCGATCAAGGTTTCCTTCGCTCCAAAACCAGTCAAACGGGGCATTTGATTTGAATTTGTATTTTTTGAATCTTCGACTTTTGTCGAGGCGAGAATCCTTTCTTATTTTGCACACAAATTGATGATTGAGAGATTCCTCTGTTCGGAATAAACTTGTGGATGGATCGACAAGTGAATAAAATGAATTTATTTTACGTGATTTTCTACCGTTTCTTTTCTGGTTTGAGACATTGCCTCGGATTTACCCAGTACTGTGAGTTGTTACAATCGTTGTACAAATACAAATACTTCGGCACTTCGTCAACAGCAATTTTTCGAAAAAATGAATTTTTTAAGTCGAACGGAAAGTCGCACTCACTTTGTCAAGCTCGTCAATCATTCTCGATATTGATTCCATTCGGCCGTATAGCGCGTTCGGTGGGACGATGGTGCAACAGTGCGGGCATGACGTAGGCCCGAGTGCGGCTGACTTGAAATGTTTAGCTTTTGAAGCAAGTGAGATGCACCAATGAAACCGTTTGAAAGGTCATACAAATGCATCTGAAACTCTGCAATACATTTGTAACTGTATCTGTTCGATTTGAAACATATAAGAGCTTTCCAAGTTGGGTCAGACGCACAAATCTGCAAATGGGGGTTTCAGTTCGTATGGTCAAGAGTCTTTGGGGTGGGATATGAACTAAGTGTGTGAACATTTTTGGCCTTGTTGTTCAGAAGAATCGGATTCGGCTAAAATATCAGATAAAACTAGAAAAAGCTGATTGTTCGGTAGTTGAGCTGCTGATTTGAAATCACAGGTTATTTATTCGAGTCATCGTAGCGACTTTTCAAGAACATCAGATCATTTTCAGATTTCTAACATGATCAGCGCAGCGTAAGCATAAACGTTTGGACGAGCGCCAAATTTCGAATATTTCTTATCATCGAATTCTGCTCCTATCGATTCTGCTGGACTTCGGTCTATCCCTCCGATCATAAAATAAAGCCTCTTTCGACAGTTCAATACTTAGCTTTTCTGTGGGTATCCGATCATTTAATTTGGAAGGTCTCAACGATTCGCGGTTCGTTTGTAAAACGTTCGTTCATCATGTTGTGAACCGTCGTCTCCGCACTTGATATCGCCTGTCGAGTATCTAATACACCCTACGATGCATTCCATGCACAAGCATTTTCGCGAAAAATCCTCTCAGCTTTCGTTCGGAATGCAGGTATTTTCAATGAGAACGTCTCCAGCGATTGGGAATTTGGCTTCTGCCACAGCATTTGACGCTGGTATATATAGTAGATGCTAACATTCAGAGAACTCGGCCCTTTTTCAGATAGCTGACATGACCTGCGTATCCTCCCTCAGTCAAGTTTCCTGCCGCAAAGGGGAATTGATCGTTTTCGGCCACACGGAGATCGATTTGTAAATTCAGTAGAGGAGTTCGACCCGGACACAAATAAGTGGAAGATGCTGCCTTCATTGAAGGAAAGCCGTCGTTGGTGGAGAGTCCTCAGTCTCGATTAACCATCATCCCAATTGCTCAATTCACGAGAGTCCCCCACAAGTCCAAAATCCCTGCCATCGCTAGCTCTCACCATGTTGGAAAAATATGACTCACACTTGATCCTATCCGGGAGGTGAGAAGGCATGCAGTATTCGCAAAAACCGTAAGAGCTTCAGGGTCCTCTGATCACAATCGCGGGGCCAATCAATCACCAGCGAATCGATCACCCTACCTTAATCGCTGCGAGTGTGCTGAAATGGTGTGAAAGAGCAGCTCCAGCAAGAAATCGTCTCAATTCAATTTTCATATCGATTTTCTCGCCGAACTCCGCCTCGTTGAAAACCCCTTTCGCCAGCCACCCAATTGGGAATAATTCAAGCCTTTCGATCAACATTTATCCAATACTGTGATTTATTACAAACATTGTACAATTACAAATACTCATGATATTCCCACAATATCGATACAACGTCAATACATGATTGCATCGATATGTCAGTGTCAATATCATTATCATTTGGTTAAAATATTCTTTGTTTCTTGTTTTAAATAATGTTTCATTCATGTATCATGTATATAATTAGGTATATATATTATATATATACATCCATGTATATAATAAATAGTTGCCTGTTTGTCTCATTTCTCGTAGAATATCCTTACTCCGGTTAGTTCATCGGTTGAGTTATGTGCGTGTGTGTGTATGTGTGTGTGTATGTGTGTGTGTATTTGTGTGTATGTGTGTGTGTATTTGTGTGTATATGTGTGTGTGTGTATTTGTGTGTATGTGTGTGTGTGTGTGTGTGTGTGTGTGTGTGTATGTGTGTGTCTGTGTATGTATGATTGGGTGAGCGCGTAACTGTGTGTTTCGTGTAGTTGTGTGTGTATATGTGTTTGTGTGTGCGTGAATGAGAAAATGAGCTTCGCAATGCATATTAAAATCTGTTTCACATCTTTTACGCTAGTTTTTCTTTAGTGCCGATTTATTAAAATTGCAAATTGAGTCGAAAAGGGCTGAGCGATTTGCACATCCAGCGGGTTGATGGGATCGTTGCTGTTGTGGCTGTTGTTGTTCGGCTGGCATTAAATCATCTTTGGCTTGTGGATGCAACGTTGATGGATTGGGTTCGATTGAGGTGGTGGTTTTGGCTATTTTGTTTTTTTGGATTTTTTTTTTTTTTTTTTTCATAAATATTG
>JANSTV010065286.1:0-11399 GCA_027564135.1 Lestremia cinerea
CCCTTCCCCCTTCCCCCTTTCCTCTCTTCTTTCAAAATGGATTAAATTCCATTTCCACCCTTCGTCCATCAACGGCGTCGTTGCATTTTCGAGTGTGCTTTTGAAATTCCATGAAATTTCCCGCTGATTTGCATTTTACATCGAAAATGTGCGAAATTCCCGTCGAAATGGTCGAGCCCGTTTGCTGTACCGTTCAATTTGACATGGCCGAATGTGCAGCATGCGGTTTGTCCGGTTGCGGAATGACGTCCGCAGCCGTGGAGAGTTTCAGCAGAATCGACGGGTGACCAGCAAAACTGGCCGGTTGACTGGCGGCTTTCACCCTACACCGGCCCTGCCAACGCCAATGACAGTCGAATTTCCATGCAAATCGGATGGCAATTTTAATTTCAATAATTTCGACTTTTGTCCAATCAGCGATTCGATAATTATTCCGACTGAACATGAAATGGGCATTGTTCGCCTGTAAATTTCCGATAATTGAATAAACTGTCAAGGATCTCGTTGATTCGTTGCGAAAACTATTGATTTTTCGCCTTGACGACAATGGCCGTGGCTGGTTGATTTGATTTGATTCAATCGGTGCGTTGGCCAACGGCGGGGCAGATGGCGGAGAGCGTTGGCAAGATCGAAGGACGAAAATTGATGAGGTTTCTGGTGAATGTCCTGCAGCCAATGACATGTGAAATGAGGAACTAAACCTCGCATAAAAATAAATGACCTGAACGATCATCATCATAACGAACATCTGTACGAACGACCCACTCACACACATTTCGCTCCGGCGGCAGTGGGCCATGGTGCGCCCGGTGACGCTCGAAGTCGATACGTTTCTTCGGGGCATCTGTTTTGTTCTTCTTTCTCTCCCTCTCTCGCTCTCACTATCCCTCCCTCCCTCCACGTCGATTCCTCCACTGCGACGGAGATCGAAACCAAGCAGAGTTCGTTGGACGCACCACGACAGATTATTAAATATTTCGTTCAAACGTTCCAATCATGGAAACGCCATCATCCGAGCCAATGAATGACCGAGACGCCATTTCCGTGTCAACCGCCCACTCAATCTCCCTTCGGCGAATGTAATTTCTCGTTCGCTTACATTTTGTTTCCGCTCTTCGCTAATTGCCTATTCTGCGAGGGCGAATGAAGGCCGACAGCGGCAATGTAGGTCACGCGACCACTTTCCAAATGCACATCCCATTCCGCACGCATTTCAAACTCAATTCCAACTCATTTCTCATTCCTTTCGTTTCAGATAAGCCGTGCGGTGATGATAAATTCCGCTGCAAAAATGGTCGATGCATTTTGAAGCGATGGCAATGCGACCAAGAGGCGGATTGCAGTGACGGCTCTGATGAGGATCCGGAACTTTGCAGTAAGTCAACATTGTCGCCAGAATGACGGAATGACTGAATGTATCAGCGTGTGAATGGATCGTGAATGGAGTTTTAATTTCGTGTCTTTAGTTTTTTTTCCATAATTTAATTTGATCCAATTCAATTTTCATTATTTCATTTCTTTTCCCTTTTTTCTGTTTTATTTCTTTTCATTTTGGAATTCGCGTTGAATTATCATTTGCGATACTTGCGTTGGGTGACGCGCTCGCAGAGGACCTCGTCTGCAAAGGGGATCACGAATTTGAATGCAAAAGTGGCGAATGCATCACGAGGAATTGGGTCTGTGACGGAACGCCCGACTGCGTTGATGGGTCTGATGAAGTATGCCGTAAGTATTGCTCAACGAGACATTTTCTGTGGGATGAAACAAACGGTTCAAAAGACTTGAACGTTCTTCCGTGGGCGAAGGCCTCCTCTCCTCCTGCGCAGTGCTCATTACTTTATCCGATATTCATTCTCATGAATTAATCAGCATTTCCTTGAAGATGTGCGGTTCCCGTGGCAGAGAATTTTCCTTTTGCATTTCGTCTCTCATTGCCGGCGCATCTCTCAGAGTGAAATAATTTCAAATTTTAATTAAAAAAGCTACCCCCTGCCATTTGGAAATGTGCACAGGAAAACCGCTGGAAAAACTTTAATCAAACACTAAAAACGTCGTCATTTGCTTTCTGGATTTGCATCGTAAATGATGGATTTGTCAAATGACGATTCGGATTGAGGTCAATTGACGTCGCTGGCGGATGACCGTGCTGCGGTCCTTTGGTGCATTTCGCAAGTCACCAACCTTCCGCTCAGGTCGAATGAACGATTTTCGTTTCGACTTGAGGTAGTCCCCTGCAAGACGTCTATCTAAACCGACACCACCATCCGGTTGTCGAGTCGCAATTCGCGAACAAAACAATCATTAGCTGAACGAGGCCACCATTATCCGTGTGTCATTCACGAATGCCATCACCATACGCCGTCGCCCATCATGTTTATCGTTATTAAACAAAACTGAAAAAAAAATCCCCATAAATTCTGCGCGCTTTAGTAACAATAACAAAAGCGACTCTGATAAATGTTGGTTTTTTTTATTGTGGAATGTAATTTCATGTCAAAATATAATCCGCGTATTGTTTCGATATCAAATCCATGCGACTAAAACCCGTAACGCAAACAACGAAACTACACAATGGCAATGGAAGCCAAGTCACAAATGGATGACGGAACCGGCGGCGTATCGTAGCGAGCGAGAGAAGCTGGAAGGAATGATGGCTGCAGCATCACTACGGATCCAAACATAAGCCGTAAATCAACCGTAAACATGTACAGGCGTTCGGCTCAACGGAATGATGTGGCAATGCATGCTCATGTGTGTGTGTGTGCTTGTATGTGTGTGTGTGTGTGTGTGTGTTGGTGTATTGCTCCAATTCCACGATTCAACGTCGAGGCGCTTTGCAGCAACAATAAAAAATTAACATCTCGAATCCACTGTCCGCCATTGTCACTGGCCGATCGATCAGCCTCGTTTCAGATCGGATTCTACACTCAGCTCAGGTGGCACAACTATCCTCCAACTTTTCACGTGCTCACCATTCGCTTGTTGCCATAAATTCTCCATTCGTTTTCCGTGCTTGATTTTCGCTCGATTTGTATTCGCCTCGAATGCGATTCCAACCCCGAACCGCGACACCGTTCAAGTGAAAACCGAGGCAAAAAAGAAACCGGAGCGGAAAAAAACTCTTTCCCGTCGAAAACAACTGGAAACGGGCAAAAAGCAACCGACAACAAGCCGGAGAAAAGCACGAACGGGGAAAAATGAAGACAAACAGCATACACACACACACACACACACAGACAACCGGAGGAAAAATGCTTTCCAGCGAATTCATTAAAAGCGGAAAGTTAATAAATTTCGTTAAAATGTTTGCTGGAATTTCATTCACTGACCGGATTCTGAACGGGCTGTTGGATGCCATTTCTCAATGGAAGTTACTGTTTGCCGGAAAATAAATCGTCTGAGGTTTGATTGTGCAATGGGATGCGGCGCATTTTGCGAATCGGGCCAGCAGAGAGTTGATATTTATCTGGCGACGGATATGATAGCCTGCGGAGGGGTTCCCTTGTGCGAATGCTTGACGGTGGCAGCGGAAAGTTGAGGTCAAGATTTGCGACTCGAAATATCGAAATGCCATCAGTTGATAAACCCCATCGAATCACCCAGAGCGAACACACCATCATTCCGATCGAAGCTCGTTCCGCACAGCACAACACCCATCGAACTCTCCTCCCATCGACTTCACACCACTCTACGGAATTATCACCAAAATACAAGCACATTCGAAGCCAAATCAATATTTGAGCGAGAACCATTACACGAATACGCCAGCCAATGTATTTCCAATAATCACAATTTTATAATTTCATTACAAAAACGGGCGGAAAAAATGTTCCGTAATTTTGTTTTCGTTGGTTTTTCTCTCCTTCTTTTTGTGAGCTCCGATTTTTTTTCTCTCATTGATTTAACATGCAAACTGCAAAAAAGTATTTGTTTATCGTTTTATGGTTGAAATACCGTTATTCTGTTGGAATGCTGTGTGTGTGTGTGTGTGTATGTGTATGTGTGTGTGTGTGTGTGTGTGTATGTGTGTGTGTATGTGTGAGTGTGCATGATATTACTTGATTGCTCCTGACGGCAGTTTTTGCAACAAACACCTCCAAACAAGCCAGCGCCCACCATCAGCCATCAACAATAGCTCGCCCCCCGACTGAGCGCAGATGAAATTAATTTTCGAGAATATCCCAGCGGATTGTTAACATCCGCCTGTGGGCGCACAAATTACACATTTACATGACAACTTTTATTCGAAAATTTCGAAACATTTTGCTCATACTCACTGTTTCCGGCTGTTTGATGTTGTTGGATTGCTGTTGATGTTGATGATGTTGATGTTTGCTGATGGGTTTTGTTGCAAATGCATTACTTTCGAAATGAGATTTGTCTTATCGAATGCAATGGAAAGCCAAAATGGAATGCTCAAAGGCAATTAAGTTGTCCGTTGTGAATGTGTGCGTGTCACTTGAAACGGGAGTCACCCTTTTCGACTGATTTGTCTTTTTCCAGAGAATAAAATCTGTTCAGCCGAAGAATTCACTTGCAAAAGCAGTGAAGGCGAGTGCATACCCATGGCTTGGGTGTGCGATCAGAACGAAGACTGCACCGATAAATCCGATGAAGCGTCTTGCAGTAAGTGTTCCAAGTGTCTGTCTGTGTGTGCGTGTGTGTGTCTGAGTGTGTGTGTGTGTAGATGAGTGTTTGTCAGGCTGTTGTAGGGTGTCCCACCGGATATGCCCGAATCCATTTGCTGAACTCCTCCCCACCCTCAAACCGTCATCCAATAGGCATCATCGCGATAGACAATGCTTGATGCGGCTCGCATCATTATTCACAGAGATCGAATCATTCTTTGTGTCAGTCAAAGATAAGCCCAATGATTTATAGCATTTTCTGTGCAACTGTCATTCAGAGATCAATTCATGCCGATGAAGGCCACTTGAAACGTTTCAATTCCACACATGCCCTCGCAGAGCGGCAAAGCCACCGAGTCAACAGCAATTAACGTCAATTCCAAAACTAGTTCAAGTTTTTGGTTTTGGTTTCGATTTGGCTCTCGCTTTTTTCCTCTCGCCTTTTGCCCTCGTTTTTGTTTTTCGCCTCGATGTGCCTTTGAGCTTGATCGATTTTGTGGCATCGCAAGTCAAACCTTCGCACATTCCGGATCATTCATCATTCTTCGAAATGCCTGCGAATGCGATCGACAGCAATGGCTTCGTCAAGTTCGCCATCGTCGTCTTCGTCGCCGTCGCCGTGAAGATGAAATGAAGAAAAATATCGACGTGACCCAAACAACGAGGGTGGCTGTCGCCTCCCGCAAAAGAAGCCAATCATCTTGTTTTGATGGGAATAATTATAAATTACCGACGCCTGGCCGATTATTAATGATGTTCGCCTTGGGTCGTCAAAGTCGCAAAGCTTTTAGCATTTCATTAATAAGTCACCAGCTGGCCGGAGCAGCCAGCCACCGATGGCCGATGGGCTGGCTATTCAAACACCATCACCGCATGTTTTACAACATTCGAGCCATCAAAAGAAGAGGACGAAGAAAAACGCAGAAGACGCACCAGTTTTTTTTCGGCCTGCCTTCGATTTTTTTCTGTCTTTGGTCCAACTGTGGGTGTCGACGCTGCTCTGTCGAGCGAGTTTCAATGTTGAGGCGCCGGTTTTCTCGTCATCTTCGCATAAATCTCGAATGATTGATTGCCGTTTCGGTGAAATGAACGCCACGCCATCATCGTTGCTGGGCGGTTGCCATGTACCGTTGCTCACTCCAAATTTAATCATCATTTTCGGACCGGTCGACCGGAATTTCGACGAAGCGAAGGGAGAGAAAACACAAGCGATAAACATTTTTAAGGCATTTTCGCTAATTTCGTTTTGTTCCCTCTCGTTTTTGGGGGCTCGCTGGAAGCATCCGGCGTGTGTGACGGTGTGAGGAGATGTATGACCATTGAACGTGCCGTAATTACTCGAGAGAATGCTCTGACATCCTGACGATGACGTGAATGGGCATCCCGGTCACCTTCGGCCGATTGGCCCTTTCGAACGGCCCAAATCTGTCAAAATGCTACTCCAGCACGATGAACCCTCACGAAAAGCACAATAGCTTCAAACGGACGAGATATTCTGCGGGAAATCTCTCGGCCACAAATCCAATTTCAATTGGCTGACGAACAGCTTGAAAGCCAAACGACTGAGGAAACCGCTATTGACATGACACAAACGTAGAAACAACAAACGAATCATTCTCAAAAATCGAACAAAGGGCCAAGCTTTCAAGAATAATTGCACATAAATTTGATGTCATTCAAGTGACTCGATTGAGATGCGGTCGAGAGTGAAGTGCATTGTGAGAGCAATCATCCGTTGGAGTGGCATCCATTTTGTCAACCGAAATGATCGAATCGAAAATGCTGAGTAGAGCTTTGGTGCTGGCAATGGCCGCACAGACGCTTGATTATCGGTCCGGAGCTGTCTTTCGACCGGAGTAGCCATCCCTTGCCAAACGTATCAGCAGAGTCAAACAAACGGAATTACACGAGAGAGGAGTTTCGTCGAATTGGAAAGAGCGTATTCCTTCTTGCGTCGGCACGCTTCCAGTCAGTTATTTCCCGGCGAAATGGGGTCAATTCGGTGGACGAGCCAAGCCTCTCGACATGCTGGACCATTTTCGAATCGCTCACCCTTCATTGGGGCACACGTGCCGTGTGAATGTGTCAAAAAAAAACAACGGTACCCTCACCCCAAGCCATTCCCTTTCGGCACTGCTTCCAAGTGGGCGATAGGAGGGCCATTTAAGAACAAAACAAAGTCGAGGGTGCAAAAGTTTTGAGAATTCTTCTCGAAAAAATAAACTTTGTGCAATCGCCGAGCCATCGACGAAGTTCATCAGGAGCAAAACGTGCCGTTAACTGTCCGGCCGAAACCATCAATCTCCTCGCGTCATTCGCTCCACCCTATCCGCCGTTCCGAGTCATTGACATTTTCCAATTCATTTGTTGTTGCATTCTCGGCACAAATGTCTGCAGGAATCCCCCCTTCTTCCAAGCGAGAGACGGTTTATCATCCGCACCATCATCGAAATCAGACAGTTCATGACATCGTCGAGACACCCCGCTCAGCGCTGAATATCAATCGCAGACGAAACATTTCGTATGCATCGACGGGTTTGTTTTCACTGGAAATCGCTTTTTGGGAAAATGCAAGCCATTCCAAGAGAACCGTTCGACCATCGGAGCGTTTGTGTTTAATTTCAATTTGCATTGCGTCGAAATGGGCAGACGGCCAGAATCGCCTTGGCAGTCGTTTCGATGGAAGCTCTCGGCGATTAACAGTTTGGAAATTGTCTTGCGTTTTCTTTCGAGAAACATGCACGACTCTCTGTTGAACCATCGATTATGCATGGGAAATCTACAAGAACACGAGCAGACAGCCCATTAAATCTTCGGCCATCCTGGGGCATAACCAAATCCAAAATGTCAACAAATTTTGCATTCGGTTATCGATTCTCCGAAATTCAAGACAGTCGTCTCGCTTTTCCGCTCATTCCTTCGCCGGAATTCCCATCCACATTCCACTATGCGCTGTGTTCCACTTTGGTCATTCGAAAGCTTCTTCACTTCTTTTTCCTTTTTGTTTCCTCCTTCCGCCTCCTCTTCCCCAAACAATGGACCATCGCTGTTCGGACACAGGAAGAAAGAAGAAGAGAGGAATTTCAAATGGAAACTTTCAAACAGTTCAGTTCGCATGTTCGAAATGGCCGAAAGATAGAAGAAATGTGGCGCATTGACAATATCCGACAGAATGTACCTTTCACAACGATAATAATGACTTTTCTCATTTGCGATAATGCCCGACATGCAATTCGGGGGATAAGCGAACCGACACGAAAACGAGGACGAAGACGTTGAAAAGGAACATCGACTGACAAAGAATGCCACGGTCGAAGTGGTCGTCCGGAATGCCAAGCTTGTTATTGGACTGCACCGTCGGTGTGTGTGTCTTGTTCGAATGAAATTAATGTCGGAGCTTCTTTTTTTGGACGAAATCGATTTTCCGATCGTTCGGTTGTTGATTTATGGTTCGGTTCGGGGCGACAATTTGTTACATTTGTCATTTCGGTATTCCGAGCTGTGGTAGGCTCTGCAAACGATGAGCACATATGACCCCAAGCGGGGCGAGAATCGAGACTAGCCGAACCGAACCGCATCGAAATCATCATTCAAGTGAATGAAATCTCATCGCTAAGAGGTCATCAACTTGATGCCAGACGGAAAATTTTTCGAGAAGTTCACTCTCAAACACATCATCTTCGGCTTGGCAAAGCGTAAATGGCTCCTAATGCCTGATATGAAATGATTCATTCGCATGGTTTGCTCAAAACATACTCAACGAATGAGATTCAATTCGAGCACGAGAGCATCCAATATCAACCGATGACAAACAATGGATCGCCTGGCAACAAAACCACATCTGACGGCATGCAACCGCAGTGGGTTTTGCGAAATGCTTGCTTTCGGAGACGCTTCGCCTTGGAGTGGATGCGTCTTTTGACGCATCAATGTTCGGCTGTGGGTCTCCCCAGACACAGACTTAGCTAAGCGAAATGGATTGTATTGTGATGAAAGCGAATCAGTGAAAGCTCATCGACGTTCGTTTCAATGGATTCGAAATTGGCAAATATCATATTTTTCGGTCGACGTCACAATTGAATGCTGCCAGTTCAGGGAATCGCTTAGTTACTCTTCCCTGCTGGAGAGCTTTTCCTCCGGTTCGCCAGTTTTCGCCAAGGAAGGGTCGAATTGAAAACCGAAAACCATTCTCAAGACCGTTTGCACTGCAATTTGTGGCTTTGCGAGGAGGCATTTGTGGTGGGTTTGAGCGGCCGTTGCAATAACTCCATGCCCAAAAGCAATGTTTGCGTGACGATAAAAGCGGATAATTAGAAATCCTTTCCATCTGCAGCACCCAAGGAAGAGAGGCCTGTTGTAAGGGATTCCGGTTGTACACAAATTCACAAGTTCGAGCCACAAGCCCGTTGGACGGACGGTTGCAAAGTTAACTCCCCACTTTGAGTCATGTTGAAACTAGCACATCAAACCTTGGAACGAATAAATTTACAAATGCGAAAAAAGAAAAGCGAAAGCAACTTGTCCGAAATCGTTTTAATTTGTCCGAAATTAACTGAGTTCCACAAAATAGGTCCGGGCGAATTCAAACAAAAATGCCATCTGCCTCCACACAAACATCCATCCGCCGTCGTCCCATCCGGTGAGCAATTCACGAGACGCATTCATTCCGAATGAACGCACCAACAGTGCGAACAACCAGCTGGCACAACTGGCTGGTACTTGCGGCCGCTAAAACACAATTTCAAAAATGATTTAACTCATTTTAATGCGATTATCATAATTCAGTGTTGGAAATGGTTTTCATTGTTTACCTTGTTGTCAGTCAAAATGTGAACGGATTTGCAATTCATGTTCGTTCGCTTCGCGGAAAAAGAGAATATTTCACTCTGCGAAAACTGCGGCGAAGTTCAAGTTGACTTTACTAAATGGGAAATGTCAGCTTTGTTGCTGTTTGTTAATTACTTGACGTGGCGGTGGCGGCGGCGGCGGCGTTTTTTTCATTCTCCTTCCGCTTCTCGACTGGCAGAGACAAACCTGGCGGTATTCACACAGTCAAGTGGCTTAGGTGCGATGAATGCGCGCTGGTTTGCGGAATCATTCACAGGTGTCATTCATCATTCAGTGTGTGGTTGTGTGTGTGATGGGTGTGAGAGGGGGGTGTGCGTGCGTGCGCGTGTTCACTTTCCCGTGCGGCAAACTTTTGATTTATTTCAATCCTTTTCGGGTTGTTCCGGGTTTTATGGTGATTTATATCGACCCGAGTCCCAAATTCTGACCGGGCCACTTGCTGACACAGCTCTCGTTTAACTGTCCATCAACGGTCAGCTCTGATCGGCCAACACGCAAACTACTCTGTTATTAACTGCGGCCCCTCGAAAAGTCACAACTGGGAAATTCATTTTGAAAATAATTGCAAAGTTTCAGCAAAATTTAAATCCGACCCGAACAAACTTCACACTTGTCAAATCCATGTCGCAGCCAAAAAAAAACAACCCTCGGCTCGTTTCCTCCCCAAAACCATCAGCGAAGCTTCCCCCAACGCTTCATGCAATAAACACGAGCACTCCTGGATGGAAAACCGGAACGTTCGAAAACTTTGTTTTTGTTTGTCTGCCTTTTTCCTCTGCCGAATTTTTACGTACGTCATTTTCGGCGAGCACCAACTGTCGTCTTCGGTTCATTGTTTGTTAAACACGTCTGTGTACGACAGCATCAAATCACATTAAGTTCGTTGTCAATTCATTCAAATGCACGACCAGTCTTCACCCTTTCGCTGGCGCACACACACACACACACACACTCACCGTTGCCACTTAAACGGCAAAACGAAACGAAAATATTCATTTCAAAACAAATGCCAGTATCTCCGTCAACGTGGCGACCGCCATTTCACCTCAACGGAAGAACGTTTGGAGTTGTTCGCTTTCCAAAAGGGCGAAATGGAAAATGAAAAAAAAAAACGGAGCGAAATGGCGAAATCCATCGAATGAGTTTTCTTCGGCAAGTTTTTGCATAAAGGATTCGGGTTTGGATGTTTGCTCTTTCAATGTTCATTCGGTTCGTGTTGACAACGTCTCGATGATGCTGGCTGGGTGATCTGTGAGATGCTTGTTTTCTCATTTGGCGAAGGTGAACTTTGCGAAGCTTCTCGAGGCTCTGTGCCGTTCGCATTAGCATTAATGGGGTCTTGTGTACGAGCCAACCGGGATTATAATGCATTAGTTTCGATCGAAGTTTCGTCACTGTTTCGCCAACCAAAAGTCTTTCATTTCGCATCAAATTATGAACTTTAATATCAAATCTGATCCGATTACAAGGTGCTTGCAATCGTGTTCGCAAAATGTTCGATGTTTTCGGCAAGCTTTTGGTCGATGCTCAACTGATCCTCGAGACATTAGTTTCAAGTTCAAACGTTGCTGCTTTCATGGCATCGCCGTTCCCCCGGGGGATTCCGCCACTCGATTGGCCTTTTGAAGTTCCTAATTAGGAAATATTCTCGGCTGGAATTACTTCGAACAACGAAAAATGGAACCTCCGTCGAGATTCCAGCAGGCGTATCGACACGTTTCGAATCTCTTCCCAATCAATCCTCGTCCCGTTTCAATGGCTGCCTCTCGCATCTTGTATTGACATATTCATTATCGTCATTGCACGCCGAAATTGTGCAAATGTTGAAACTTTTAACAGACTTTCGAGAAGTTTAATACAAAACTCCGACCACAAATTGATATAGCACCGTTTGCGGTTATCATTCATAGTCGGCTGGCAACG
>JANSTV010065297.1:0-11399 GCA_027564135.1 Lestremia cinerea
CTTATGCAACAAATCGTTTTCAATGCCCTCAGCTGATGATTCAATACGTGATTCGAATGCCAAATGAAACTGAAAAAGAAACGCTCGACGAGCAAATAATAACGAAATTTCTGAATGAAACAAAATCATTTTCATTTTCTCGCGTTTTGTTGCTGTCGCTTCGGTTGCGTTTGTCATTTTGATTGTTTTCTTTGCCTGCAACTCGACTGATGTTTCATTGTTCGACCTTTAATTGAGTTGTTCTACGTGCACACGCATGCTATTCTCTCATTATTGACTTTGCCGAAGCTGTTTGTCGTTCGAATGACGTCTTACTCATTGGGCGGGCGAACGACCAACACACCGATTTCTCGGTCTTTCGACAGCGAACTCCAATGGCCTTAAATGCGTCGCAATTGGTTTTGCTTTCGGTTGATGCTCGCGTTCAGCATCTTCGGCTCAGTCCCAGCAGCGAAGAGAAATGGTTTTTGTTCAAACACGAGACGATTTAAATGCGATTTCGCAAAGAAGTGCAGAATATTCAATGAGATTTCGTTGAGAAATCGGAAATGTTTTAGCGATTGGTGTGTTTCTGTTGGAATGACAATGATTCACGACTGCCAGCCAGGAGAGACGCAACTCGCAACTGCAGCAACAATTAACAATTTTGCGATGTTGAAATGGCCAAGAGAATGTGTTAATTGAGGTGGAAAGAGCATGACCGGCTTCGAGTCGAAGAGAACGTTCATTTTCCCAGAACGCCAGCACCATCACCTCTTCTAACCAATCGTGTTTGCCATTCACAGAGCCAAGGCACATGTTTCCTATTCCATTGTGGGCCAGCGCAAAATTTCCGCTGCAAATTCACCCGCCACGCAAACTATACCAGTGCCGTTTTAACATTGACACCGAAAAAAACGGAAATCCCCCCAACGGCAGCCGTTCATCCGCCGACTCCGGCAACTTTATCGCAGCATGAAATCGAATTGAGCAATCTGAAGGGAAAATCAATTCGCAGGTAAGTTGACGGCAACGGCAACGACGCAAAATGTCGTGATTTCGATAAGAAATTCACAGCAAACATAACTTTGTTCGTTTCATGGCTGAAGTGATGCAGTGACAACCGTCGTTCCGGCCTTGGGTGGTGGCGCTCTTGCTGACACAACAACGACCAAAGGTACGATTTATAAATCATTGGGGAATTTCGACAGAAACCAATTTTCGTTCGATTGGAACCAGTCAAGCACACACACACGCACGTACTCAGGCGCACACAAGCCGAAATTAACGCGGAACTAAAGAGACCGAAACACATGAATGCCGCTTGCAGGAACGATGTTATCTTCAAGTCGCGCCAAACATTAATCTTCGAAATAAATACGTTTTCCGTTCATCGACGACACGAATGTCATCAGTAGAATGGCCAATGCCGGGATCCGTGCCAGCCAGATGAAAAGTAATAAACGTTTCTTTTTCTCTTTTCTTTTGCATCATCGTCGTCGTCGTCATCGCCATCACACGTGAAAACATTGGCAGCCTCAACAGTTGTTATTGCATCGGCTGCTGGTAAGCCCACGCAGTGCAGTCGTTTTCAATTTCAGTGTCATTCGGGCGAATGCATTGCGGTGTACAATGCTTGCGATCGGATACCACAATGCGAAGATGGCAGCGATGAAGGTCCTGAGGTGAGGAAACTCAATTTAAACATAGCAATGTTCCGTTATGCGGTGAAATCATCAACGATGCATTCGATGCCATTTCAGTGTCCAGGAGGAGCAGCCAGCGTGAAACCGGTAATGGATTTGCCGTTGAAGCCGGCCGAAACCCGTGATGGCCTGACGTCATCGATGCAAAAGGTTCGATTTCTCCAAATCATGAGTGTGTGTATGTGCGTCGCACGCGGATCGGATGTGTGTCAACCGAAACATTGAAAACGTTCCCTTCATTGAATTAGATGTTCAGTTACTCAAATCCAATTAGCGTACATTACGCGCCATTGTTTATGTTTCGATTGGGTGTGTTTCGAAGCGATTCATCGTGGTGTTTCGTGCAACCGCTTTCGGTCACCGGTTAAAGTACACAATGCGCAATTAACTGGCGATTGAGAACAATTCGTATCGACTTCAATAAAACCGTAATCTCACCGAAATGCGTCATTCAACCAGATTTCTTTCGTTCTCATCGCATTATCGCAAAGTCCGAGTGCTGATCGAGCCGTTTCGACATCAGAATATGCTCGATGACGCATTTGGAATGCAAATAAACCAATATTAATCCAGTGAATGTTTCTCTGCCCTCCCTCAGGCCAACGAGAAACTCTATGTGAATCATAACCGAGAGGACCCAATGACCGCACCACAATGGCCAATTGTACCGAATCGACCGCAAACCGGTGACAACGTCCAACCGTACGGTGCCGCTGGTAAGTAATTCAATCACTCGATGATGAGTCACATTCAAAGAGTTCGTTTCGCATGCAAAAGGTGAAGCAAACGATCCAAAACGTCTTCACCTCATTCCTCTTGCTGCGTTCGCCCATTCCGATGGACCCAACCGACGAAATTACAGCTACATTTCGCCATCATGAAAGCGTTGCAAATTCTTCATTACCTTCGCGGTTTATTTTTTGTCGTCGCTTTTTTGCCTTTCCAGAATCTTTATTGTTTGGCCAATTTCTTAATGACGAACATCCGATCCACATTGTTTATTCGCTGGCCGGTCCGTTTCGCTTCGAAACGTCTTTTTGGTGGCGATCGGCCAAGCAACACACGAAAAAAGCAGTTCAACGCTTGGACTCAGTCTCGTTCTGTGCGATTCAGACCTTCTCCATGCATTCTGGTTGTTTGTTGTTGCTTCGCTCTAAGTTGAATGGAACTGAATTGAAACAATAAACACACTCGCATTGAATAAATGATTTGCTACTGAGAGGCGACGGCAGCCATTATAATTGGGATTAGTCACACATTCATATCTGCTGGCTGTCGTGTTCTTGTGCCGCTCGAGTGTTATTGTTTTGAAAATATTTCGTTTTGTTGTCAATTGCTTTGCTAAGCGTTCAGCTCATGCAACAGAGTGTCATTACGTGTGAATTAAGATGTGAAACACTTTTTCTCTTCACTCTGACATTCATTCTGTCGGACGGGGCCAAATCCGATCAGACTGAAGACTCTTCCAATTAGATTTCCGTTGAGCGAATATTTCCTCGACCGAAAAGCCTTTCGTTCATTCCATTAGCGAACTTCAACTGCTGTACGAATCAATTCACCGTCAAAACACTTCGTCACCACTCCAGCATGCTGCACCGCCTTGATGCATCGAGTTATTACGTAATCCCATGTTCATCATTTTCATTACCATCGTTCAGCATTAAAAATGAGCGCATTATTTGTGATCGCGATGCGCTGAACTGTTATAATTATGACTGCCAGTGCATACTTATCCGCAATACAATGCCAGTCACTTAAGTTGATTACACTACATAGAATTATGAATAATCCGTCGGCTGTTTATTGTTCTTCCCCGAAGCTGTTGCATTCAATCTCGGTGTATTCGAAGTTCTTCATTTCGAACTTTTCCATTTGCCTGTGATCGCTGGCATGACTTATGATATTGCGCTGTGTGCGAACAAAACAAAGAAATTTCATGTCGAACACACGGACAATGCAATCGAACGCAGTTTCACCGTTCTTTTTTTTTCGCTTCACAATGCAAATGCAAATGCCATGCAAAATGTCCATTGCGATGCTGTTGTTGTTGGAAGCGAACGATGCTGAATGAGGAAAACCTAACAAAGAAATTGAATAAATTTATTCCCGCGATTAATTCATGCAGAATGTGAACTTTGATTTGAACTTTAGTCGAAGAATGGGCTGAGTTTCTCTCCCCGGTCGATTCTATGATAATTAATTGACGGCTGTTGACTTCGCGAGAGTGAATGAGTGACGTAATCAGCCGATTGGAACGATCATCAGTTGCGGGTCGCGTTGTCCGGGTCGCATGGAAACTCGAGATTTTCTTGCTCTAAAAGTGGTCAGACGATAACGAGACCCCAATTCCGAAAACGACTTTTGATTGACAAATCAAGTGTAAGATTTTCGATGGGAATTTCAACGAATTTGTCGTCGATGTTGTCAGCAGCTAATGAGAACGTTAGCCTCGAGCAAAGCCTGTGAAACTAATTAGCGCTGGACATGTAATCGATTTATTAACGAAATCACATCAATCAAGAAATTTACACCCACGTGGTGTCGTGACTACTGCTCACCAAGCAATATTTCATCCAGTCAGCTTATCAACGGTTCATCGATTCATTTCCAACCTCGATGAAGGCGAATTGGATTTTGCATCGCAAAAATGATATGCGCTTTGAGAGCGTCTGAGTTTGATTGAAGAATTGAATGGAGTTGGAGTGAATCTGAGTGAGGGGTCGCATATTGTATCTCATCGAATCACTCGAATGATGTTGAGTTTTCTATAATTAGCGTTGGAATGAGTGAGTGATACCGTCATGCATCCCACATTCGATCTTTTCCACAGAATCACCCACATGCCATGGAATTTGGTCTGTGTACTCGTATGAATATTTGTAATTCTTCGAAAATTGTCTGCTGGCAATTTGTTGGCGGAATAGATCCTTGAACTCGACAAGGGTGATTTGGGTGGTCGTCAAGGCAATCATTAAATGATATTTATTGTCTCCTCAGACTCATCCAGCCATATTTTCAATCACAAAGGAGGACTTCAATTGCCAGCGAACAATATGTCTCCGGCATACGGCGTGAACTCACCGCACAATGGCAACCCTTATGGAATGTCACAGTCCCGCGACTCATACACACAGCCGAATGGAGATGGTTATCGCATGGCCCAATGGGGCTCCTCCGATCAAAACATAATGCAAACCTGGCCCCAGCAATTGCCCCAGTTCCCCGATAACCCAATCATTCCGATGCAACAACCAAACTCTGCCGGCCGATCACCCGAATTGGCCGATTCACAGTTGCGGCAACTTCAACAGCAAGCTAATTGGCCAGTTCGACCAATCATGCCGGTCATCCCGAATCAAAACCAGATAAATGCCATCGGCAGTAGCGACAATCGGAACGCGGTGAATGCCTCTCCACCGAAGGAGCAGCCGACGGAGTCCGAAGTCAGCAAGAAATCAAAGGGCAAGTCCGAATCGGAAACGTCCAGCGAGGATCAGGAATCCGAATACGAGGACGAGGAGAAGCCAACCGAGCCGCCCAAGAAGAAACAGAGAAAGCACAAGAAAACTGAGCCAAAGGACAAGGGGAAAAAGGTGAAGGACGAGAGTGAGAGCATTGACCATTCCGAGGAGAAGGCGGTGCATGACCAGCTGAAGATGATTCATTCCGATTTGGAAATGGAGTTTTTGGACCATGATGGACCTTCGGATAGGCCGGGGGGCGCAGTTCTCTCACTGACTTTGGGTAAGCGTCACCTCCTCCTCCTCCTTGACGAATCTCTACGGAACTCTCATTAATTCACAGGTATCATCGTGACAGCAGCCTTGGCCATTGTCATCGGATGTCGAGCGAGTGTTCGACGTCGTGTTCGTCGTGGGGGCAAGTCCTACGCTCACGACGCCGATTTCTTAGTAAATGGAATGTACTTGTAAGAACCTAAGTTTAGGATAGCCGTCTTATTGTAATTGTCCTCATAAACAAACCCCCGCCAACATTCAGGACATCACCGGTTCAATTCACTTCAACAAAGTCGATGGTCGAGTGGATGTTAGAGACATAAGTTTTACGTTTTGATTTTAGACTATCGACTGGAGCGAATGGCTCATCATTAGAACTGAAGTTGAACAACTTTGTGTAAAATCAAAAAAATATTTTTTTTTTGTGAAGAACAATACCAAATATAAACTATCATTGTTTGTTTAACTGGGAAACTGTGTTTAAATATTAACCAAGAAAAGACGTGCGATCCGATGAAGAGGGCTCCCAAATCGATAAAGCAGTGGTTTGTTTTTTAAAATGTTTATTTATTTAGCTGTTTTATTCATTTCATTTTCTAAAAATCAAAACGAGAAAAAAGGAATTTCGGAAAACAAATTTTTCGTTAAATATATCAATTTCTTTCTTTTCTCATTTAAACAACATCTTATTTTTTGTTCATTGTCGAATCAAAGGGGCAAAATTCAATTTCAATAATTTAAAATTTAAGTATCTTAGCAAAACCTAGTTTCAAATTAAAGCAACAGTTAATTTTATATATTGATTTTTATATGTTTTTTTATTATTTCAAGTAGCTCCATTACCCATTCGAAATTGTGTTGTGTTCAGTTTAAAAACTCTAAATTTCAAAAAGAAAAAAAAAGAAAAAGATTTTAGTTTTAGTAATTTTCTCAACATTTTTTTAAATTTATTTCTATAGTATTTATAAATCTGTTTTTTTTTTTAAATTATTTTTTTCCTTTGTTTCAATTTTTATTGTTGCTTGTAATTATGTATCTGTTTATTCAGAATCAGTTTATTTTGCTTAAATTGAAATTTGATTTTATTTTGTAGGTTTTATTTCTGTTGAAATTTCTAAATAAATCTGGGGTTAGTAAATTACGTGTAAAATGTGATTTCTTCAATGATTAATATCACACACGCATTCTACTCAAAAGCTCTCTTAACGTCTCATTCACTCACACGATCTGTTTCTTTTTTTTCGCTCACGCTCTCTCTCTCTCTCTCTTTCAGTCTCTCTCTGTCATTCGTTTTAAATGTTCGTTCTGTCTTTTTAATTAAACTAGCAATGTCCCTCATCGAAATGTATCTTTCGCGCGAATGGGTGCCGGTGCTGGCTGTCAACGAATGAAGCGTCAAATCAAAAGAATCCAATCGATCGTCAGCTAATAGTTAATAATTTATTCAAATTCGTACATTTTCTAGATAACAAATGAATGTTTTCATCTTTGATGTTTGAAATTGAAAAGCAAATCTGAGAAAAATATTAAATCTTAATATAATTTATAAAAAAAACAAAATTGATGAAAAATAATAATAGTTATTTGTTTCGTTGGTTTTGTTGTCTTCGGAGGGGATTCCTGAATGTGCACGCCATTCGGAATTACTCAGAAAAATTATCCGTTTGAATTTTCGTGAACAAAATAATTCAAGGCGAGTTCGGCCTTTTCGCATTGTGTTCAACCAACTGCTAAGCTAAAGATTTGAATTGGATCAGATTGCGATAAATGAACTCGTTTCGCATGACGAGGGGCCAAAAGCAATCAATTGTGTATTTGTCGCAAGAAATCGATAGCATTCGTGCTTTCTCTTAGCTTTTGCAAAAATCAAAAGTTATCAACTAAATGGATGTGAACGATGGTGTGGATGCCGAGAATGCATCGATCCACTTAATTCAAATGGAATCCTTTCTCTTTTGTGGCGGTCAGCAGACGTTCATGCAGAATCTCCTCATTCGGATAGTCTGGCAACTTCAAGTAATGCACGCAGGTGTTGACTGATGGATAACTGCCGGCACCTGCATCCACTTTCCGGACGATGGTCAGACGAGGATGTAAGTTGGCCAATCCTCCTGGTGGCAGGCTACTGCATCCGGTGGTGAATTGTAAGAAAGACTTCCGTTCGGGGCCAGTCATATTCATTAAAACATTCACGAATCGAAGGAATCCAGGGCTGTTGGCGGAAGAAAGGCGTGAATTAGTTTGAAACAAAAAGTATTTGCTCGCCGCTGGCAAGTAGACTCACCTGTCGCGTGTGTAACCTAATTTAGGTTCAGTGTGATTCAGTAGATCTTCGCGCGTCCATTCGGGATGTTGTTCTCCGCAAATCATCATGCGGGCTTCCTCTGGGCTGAATGCAGCCAATTTGTTGATTGGGAACACTTGAGAAAAGCCACGATGGAAAGCTTCCAGCTGCTTGGCGATGCCGTTTTGCAGGCAAAAGTTCATGGTCAATTCACAATATTCCTCCAGGTTGTCGATGGTGACATCGATGCTTGAGCCGTTGGGAAGCAGATCGGCTGTAGAGTAGCCGTAGAGTTTAGAGCTCGGCAAGAAAGAGAAGGTCAGTGACAGATCCTCGATTGAAACCGGTCCGGATTTTGTTTGCAAATGGATGGCGCTGATGCGTTCGTGCTTCTCTTGTGCTGAAAGCGAGTCCTCCTGCTCGATGTATTGTTTCTCCTGAACCAACTCCTGGAGATCTTGCAAAAATTCGGCGCGAATCGGGTCGATTTCGTAGAGGTTCTCGCCATTTAGAACGCCGTCGTACCAAGTCGTTTCGGGAAACTCGTGGAACATCAGTTTGGAGAAGGTGTCGGCGATATCGCGTTCACTTTCCTCAGACATGATGCTGGAGGCCATGATATCGTCGGAGGCTTTCGTGTTCACAGCCGATAGCTTGCGTGTGTTTGACAGGATCTTGTTGTGGCAAAGTAATTGTAAGAAGCTGTTGGACAGCGGCAAGTCAACCAGTCGTCCGTCCTGCAAGACTTTGGCGAGGAAAACACCCAAAAACCAGAAGTATTTTGAGACGCTTTCGCACAACTCCGAATCCTGAGGGAGCGGTGCTGGGAACAAACCAGATGGTCGTCGAACGTAGTAGCCCGCGGGCTTGGCGCCTTCACCCAAGTCGACTTCGCCGCCTTCGGGATTCTCGACTAAATTTTCATCCTCGTGAAGCCACATTGCCAATTCGGATCGTTGTAATTCGGCTGCAACCAAAGCGTAGAACTCCAAAGTTGGTCCCAAGCCCGTTCCCTCCTCGCCGACGAATTCCACCTCAAGCACGGATTTGCGGTTGCAATGCACTTTCATGACTTGCATTGCCCATTCGAGTAGGTTCTCACTGCGCGGTACCTTGACGCGCTCGTGCTTCAACCGCCCGACACGGAATTCATGTTGATCATCGCGACGAGGGCTCAGGCCAGGCATTCTTTGTCGTTCAAGCGTGACATCGCGCTGAGACTGGAGCCATACAATGCTGCGCGAGGCACCGAATGCGGTGCAGCTGAAGTACAGCTGTCTCGTCTCGAATGGGAACAAGAACGGACACGACTGGTTGAGATCTTCGCACCACGACGGCAAGCTGTTGCTCGACAGCACCAGCGGATCTTGAATTTGCTGCTGCAATTTGTTGGTTATCTTTTTGCTGAGGAACGATTCCACGCCAAGCGACTCTTCATTAGTTGGTTGCCCGTCCGGAGTCAGAGTGGTGGACAGGCGATCCACCGGCTTTGCCGAAATGGCATTCAGTTGCGACAACAGTTCTAGCACATCATCGACAGTGCATTGTTGCATCGTCGGAAGGTTTGGAATCGGCGAGCTTGGCGATAACGTTGATACGCTGCTTCGGCCAGCAGACAACACCGACACGATCGGCGTCGTCTTTCCTTCCTCTTCACTGCCAAAGTCATCTTCTTTGCTCTCACGGTAGATAATTGTGAATGTCGGTTCCCAGATCTTGCGCATCTTGTCCTGCTTGCTCATCGCTGTCTGCTGGATGACCTCCTGAACTGCACGGAAAATCGTCCAGTCAGGATTTGTGAGTGGCACCTCGACGTCGGCCACACCATTCATATTCGGACCCTTCAGAATGAGCGAGAGGGATGGTTGTACTATGGTTGCAGTAATTGAGCTGCCTGCTTCGCTTGCTGAGCCCGGCGGTGGAATCTCCAAGTCGGATGTCTGGTTGACGTTGGTACGGCCTGGCCGTGGATCGAAGGCTGGAATCAAGGCGGAGAATTGCCGTTTTAAGACAAACTCGTCATCCCATGACTTTCGTTTGCCTGCAGCGGCCAAACGATTCTCCAGCGTTTCGTCATCCATGAAGCTCAATAGGTTCCGGGAGACCATCACTTGAAGCAAAGTGTTCTGCGGGGAAAAGGGGATGAAAAATATGAGTTATTGTTGTAAAAGATGACTATCGCGTTGTAAATACTCACGCCAACTTCTTCGTATTCGTCCTCATTCTCCTCGTCGTCGTTGTCATCGTCCATGTCTTCTTCGTCCTCCAACTCGCCCAACAACGTGGGGGCTCGGCAACTCTCCAAGAAATCCTCGAAAGACACTTGTTCACTGTCACTCGACGTGGATGTCAAGCTCATGGTCAATGCTGGATTGATCGTGGTCACTTGACTGCTGCCGGTCGTTTGCTGGCCACTGCCGCTATTCAGAATGTTGTTGCTTGTGTTTGTGGTTGACGAGGTCAAACTTGGATAGCTCTGGGCGGTGCTTAAGAGTCCCGAATGGAAATTGCTGGACAATGCCAGTTTGACTAAGCTCGAAACGGAATTTTGTCCGCGCGGGAAGAATCCGCTTGATTGCTGGTTGCTTCCAACTTGCGATGCATTGCTGATGACCTGGTTATTCGTTTGGAAACTGCTGCCCTGCGATGTCCGGCGACGAGCCAAAGCGGCAAATGTTTCAAGCAATCCAGGTGGTGACACGGGCTCCGTTTGATGAGTGGCCTCAGCTTGGCTGGAAGCCGTAAGATTTGGTGAGCTCACACTCATTGAACTCTGAACCACACAGGCTGCAGCGGCTGCTGCTTCATCTGCGTTGGAAACACCTGTAGCTCCAGCTGCAGATGAAACGTCAACGATTTGCATCGCCGATTGTGCCGTAGGCCCAACAACTAATAACGGTGCCGTTGACTCTCCCACGGGGGGAGTGACAACAATGCTGTTTTTGGTGTTGTTCGTATTGTCTTTGGTGGCGGTTGTTGGGAAGGCGGATCCGCTGCTTTGTGCCATCAACGCACAAGCTTCATCCACTTGCAAAATCGGTCGCTTGTTCTGCTGTAAAACGTGAATCGGCTTCAACTTGCTGCGATGTTTGTCATCACCGGCATTATTTGAGGGTTCTTGATTTTTCTGAACCAGCTTAACACCGGGTGCTGCAAGAACATTGGATGCAGGAATCTGCAGAATCTCCGAAGAAATGATGTTGTTTGTGTTGTTGCGAATCATGTCAACGCCTTCGCGCATTTTGTCGATAACGTCGAGAGCATCAGATGACAATTGCGATACACGGGCCCCTGAGCAACCACGCAAGTTTCCAAGCAGCGATTTACTGATGCTGTTCACCGAGTTGCTGGCGTTCATTTTGTTGTTTGCTTCAAGATTCGAAACTTTGCTGTCGTCTGGATAGCTCTGCTGTCTCAGGAATGTGTTGCTTGTGGTCGCGTTATTCTTGAGGTTGTCATTGTTCAAAGCAAAGTTTTCGGTGATGGTCGCCAGATCAGAGCTAGGAGGGCAAGGTGCTGGGGTGTGGTTAATCAACGACAGATCTTGATGATTCTCCAATTCGCGCAAGGCGTGAACGACAACCGAGACCTCGGATTGGTTGGTGGCTCCGCGCGTTTCTGAACCAGCAACGATGTCTGACTTGGCCGAGGACAAAACATTTTCGGCAATAGTCTCGACAGCTTGCTTCCATG
>JANSTV010065308.1:0-11395 GCA_027564135.1 Lestremia cinerea
GGATTTCCATTGCATTCGGAGCCATGATCTTACCGGGTGGCAAAGGTAATTGGATTTATGTTGTCGCCGCCGCCGCCATTGAATCGAATCCAAAGTCGATGCTCGTCACATTGAATTCGATGCGAAAGCGATTCGGTCGGTGTGATTTATTGGTTTTCGCTGACGTTGATTCGGCTTCGTTGGCAACTCGTTCGACAGGTGACACGATTGACACGGCGAGTGGATGAAAGTCGCGCGCGCGAGCGAGCTTATCGATATTCATGTCGCGAGTTATTGTCGAGGGCTACGAGGCTTTCGGTCGCACCTTGCTGTTGTTCAACGGTCTCGACGGAGTGGAGTGTGATTTTCACGTGAATTCACACGACCGAGGTGGGGGACCATTTCGGGGATCCGATCGTGTACACGCAATGTTGCAACAAACGGACGAATTAACTTGAATGGAAATGGAAATTCATTGTTCTGTTTGGTCAGCGGTTCATTTGAAGGTCAACAGCTGGGGCTCCCCGGTGGATTGACGAAAGGGTTTCACGACGCTGGGCTCACCTCTCATGGATCATTCATGCGTGTCGACGCCGAAACCGATGTAAATCATCTGAATGAATGCGATTATTGTGTAAACTCGAGCCGTTTTCCACTTTGCGTCGCCTTTTTGATTCGCAAATCAACACCTGATGCTGTGCGCTTGTCGAAACGGCATTCAACGCACCGAGGACACAACTTGAACAACCGTGATTTCTCGTGACCTCTTATGTCCTTCTCTCTTTCGCATGGGCTTTTCGCTGCAGCAATTGCGGAAGAAAGCAGGAGAGAAAACACACGTTTTTTTTGGCGCAAACGAGAATCCCGAAGCGAAAGCGGAAAAAAAGATGAAATTATGCATGCGGAATACTCTTTATGGGCAAACAAAAGCCCACCCGTCAGCCGGTCTCGAGTCTGCCCATTCGTCTGAATGCCATATCTCAGCGTTCGATAATTTCATCATCGTCGGGTATGCAAACACCCACGCCATCGGCACGACCATTCACTGAATGGATGAGTTCCGAGCACATGAGATTCGTGTATTTGTGTTTTATGCCTTGCTTTGCTCACTTCAGGCAGCTGAAAATAAAAGAAACGAAACGAAGCGAAAAAAACAACAAAATTTATTTTGAATTTTGACGTTGCCAATTCAGGGTTTGCATTGCGCCAGCACATTTCGCACCCGTCGCACCCCCATCGGAGAGAGGCGTCAAGATGAATGGTTGGCAGCGTTCACGTGCTCGGCTCGGATTGAGCACCAGAACGAAGCGAGAAAAACTTTTCATTTGTAAACATAAAAATAAATTGTTGCTAAAAGGAAAGTGGGTGAAAGCACTTTGGCATTGCGCCGCCAGACACACGGGACACACGGGCCGTGTGTTTCTGAGTCAGCAGGACCCGGCCAATCGGCCGGTGATGGAGCTCCGTCACAAATGGATTGTGTGTTGGCATCGTGTGCGTTCAATTGGCGATGGCGTGGCGGTGTTTTCGTTAATGACATTACGCCATTCGGGTGATTAAATACCCGACCATCTTCGCCCTGCTATGATGGATGGCATCGAATATCTCACGAGTCTTGTTTATTCGCAACAGCGTTCGGTTGCTGCCGGAAGAGCGTCTTTCGATGAGACAAATTCAAGCCTTGCGTTCGGTCAGCTCATCACGAAAATTACCCGACGATGAAAACAATGCTTTCAAATTAACGCATAGGCGTGACACATTTCCACTCCGAATCGTCGGTGCTCTCCGCTGGTGGACGGTACGTGCCATCTCCCGAAATTGTTGACAGCTCACATGTTGAGTCATCGTTTTTGTTTCGGAACGGGCGGTGTGCACCGGATGAGGACAAAAAACTGTGATTTCTGCTGATGGAGTTGGTGTGAGGGACATGTTTTGCCGTCTTTCGGGGGGAGAGGAGTGTCGGTGGAGGACGAAGGTTTCGGTTGGAAATTCATTGATTGACTTTCGGGTTAGGGTTGGGCGTTTCCTCTGAGGTCAATGTAATCAATGCTCAGTTGTCACTTCGAATTCACCAATTTCACTCAACCCTACCCAAACGAGTCGATTTGAAAACGCCCCCTTTCCTCACCTCCACGAACTACACTCTTGCTAATCGTTTGTAATCATCATTTTTCAATAATTCAAAGGGTTTCGTCAATCAAAACGCGGTCTTGGAGTATTTTGTCCCAGTTTGGGCCAGCTCGAGGAGATTCCCCCGAAGGAAGGACCAGATCCACCGCCAAGTCGAAAGCTTATTCAAACACGCGAATATTCATCAAGTTTAGCTTGTATCGCTTCTCCAGAGTTTCAAAATCTTCGCAGCAGTATATGACTGCGAGTGGCACAAAGTTTGTAATGCCAACCAAGATGCAGTGCTGATGGTTCTCCATCAAGTTCAAAGGCCGCAAGTCACCACTTTGCTCTAGTTGGCGTTTGTGAATCACGAAACTTTGACTATTGTAAGTGGGAAGGCATTCATGAATTCCCGGTGAAATTACTCTTTATTGATGTTCTTGCAATCGATTTAGGGCAGTTTGTAGTCGAGCACGGCTGATAAGTAAATAAGGATTTTCCTTCTTAATGTCTGTTTGTTTTCAAGACTTTTGTCATTCTTGAATATTTCATCAACGAGGGATTTCATTGAATGAAGCGTTTTCGCGGTCAGTATTCAAGAAACCTTTTCGGCAGGCGGTTCAATCGACTACCAATTAGACTATGAAATTCACCGAGTTCTTAAAATGTGACACATTCTTCTTGCGCGTTGTTGGAGTTCGGATTGAAGAAGATCGCGTCTCGATCGAAATGAATCCTCTGTCGGTTGCTGCAGTCGTTTGCTTTACTGTGACCATCATCGGCCAGCTTTTGCATGTGACCCAGGGCACCGAGACGATGACATTCGATAAAGTCATCACTTTGGCTCCATTTGTTATTTACGGGTGCGTCTCGGTCTTCTTCATATTGTCGTTTATTGGCAAACGCAGTGCTTTCAATCGAGCTTACAAAGAGCTCTACAACATTTTCCCAATGGGCTCAGTCCAGCAGGAGGACTATCAAGTGAAGAAATTCCACAAGCAGTCAGTGTACTTCGTCAGATCGGTGGAAATCTTAAGCTGGACCGAAATCGTCCTCATCCTCGTAGCCGTGCCTTGGCAATCAACATCTGAAAATCAGAACGGACTGTATTTTGGATTTGATGTGGAGAATTCGTTGGTTCTTCAATTGCTCACTTCAAGCTTGGCGGCCATTGTTTACATTTTCATGATTGCCACCTCCGCCGGCACTATGCTGGTCATCTACAAACTGTTATTCGTTGCATGCATGCATTTTGAGTGGCTCCGGAAGGCGTTGCTCACGTTCAATTTGGAGCGGAAGCTTCGAAATAACCGCCCGTTGAAGCGAAAGTGGCTTCTTCAGCTGATTCGCCGTCACCAAACCTTGATCCAGTTAAGTCGAAGTTTCTCCTTCTGAATCAGTTCTCAATTATTTCAAAATCCCTTCCAGAATCCACAGCGACATCGAAGAAGCATTCTCAATTGTAATTTTCTTGGCATTTTCTTACTCATCGATGTCTCAATGCTTGGTCATTTACTTCGTCAGCCTCAACTGGCAAATCACGATCGTGCAAAAGCTGAGCATAATGTTCAGTCGATGTGTGCTGACAGTTTGCATGATTGCAGGACTGTCTTATGTCTGTGACAGAATCCACGAGTCGGTAGGTAGATAACTCGATCGTAAGCTCAGTCGGAGTTGATTGATTGGCATTGCAGAGCTTGGGAGTCGGTGAGGCAGCTTACTGCAATCGATGGTACGGCGAGAGTGAGAGCTACAAGAAGGCGATTCTGTTGATCCTTCAGCAGAGCCAGAAGCCTCGATCCATTACGTTCTTGAAGCAGATGGACATCACCCTTGAGACATTTGCGCTTGTAAGTGGAGGCCTGCCTCGGGTATATGACGACACTCACGAAATTCTCGATGATTCCAGGTTCTCAATCTCAACTACAAACTCTTCAGTATCTTGCAAGCCTTCGAGTGAAGAATTCGCAACATCAACGCTCGAGTTTATTCATAAATAAATATTCTTTGTTGATTTTCCCTCGTGAGTGAAAATATAAACGTGATTGATGCACGTGAGACGTATATGATTCGGATGCTTTCATTTGTTGAACGTCATTTTTCCGAGATGCCGGAGTACCTCGGTTTCCTGCGAACCTTATCTAGCGCAATAATGATTGTTCTGAGGCGGCTCCGACTGCTTAGCGGCTGCAAGGTGAGTGCGTGGGAGTTCAGTGAGGCTTATTCGTGAATATTCGATTGCAAAGGAGCAAATGAGATATCCTAACCTCAAAAATCCGTTTTTCGATGACTCAGCTCAGCTAGTTATAGTTGGTGGTCAGAATGATCGAAGGCTAACTAGAAAACTTCGTTCATAATGACTGTTTGTTTCCAAGACTTTCATCATTTTTGAATATTTCATTAGAGAGACATTTGATTTGAATGCCCGGAAAATCCATAACGCGCTTTTGTGATCAGTATTCAAGAAACACTTTCGGCAGGCGGTTCAATCGGTTATCAATTCGACAATGAAATTCACCGAGTTTGTGAAATGTGACACATTCTTCTTGCGCGTTGTCGGAGTTCGGATTGAAGAAGATCGCGTCTCGATAAAAATGAATCCCCTTTCGGTCGCTGCGGTTATCTGCTTAACTGTGCACAACCTCGGCTCTTTGTGCCACGAAACTCAAGACGTCGAGACGAAACGAATTGAAAAAGCCGTTTATTCGGCTCCGAGGGTCATTTTCGGATGCGTTTCGGTCTTTTACTCATATGTCTTCGTCCGCAAACGGGATGTTCTTGCTCGAGCTTATGATGGATTTTGGAAGATATTCCCGGAGACTTCCAATCAGCAGGAGGAATACCAAGTCAACAAGTTCTACAAACAGTCGATGTTTCTCGTTAAAACGCTAGAGATATTGATTTGGGTGACAATCGTCGAGATAATCATAGTCAGGCCTCTTGCTCGGTATTTAAGCCCCGAAATTGCAGATCAACTGTACTTCGGAGTCCATATTGAGAACTCCACGGTTCTTCAATCACTCACTTTGAGCTTAGAATGCCTCGACGCCGTATTCATGGTCGCCACATCCGGAGGAGTGTTGCTGGTCATATTTAGAATGTCTTTCATTGCTTGCATGAATTTCGAGTGGCTCCGAAATGCGTTGCTCACGTTCAATTTGGGGCGAAAGTTCCGAAATAACCGCTCGTTGCAGCGGAAGTGGCTTCTTCAGCTGATTCGCCGTCACGAAACCTTGATCCAGTTAAGTCGAAGTTTCTCCTTCAGAATCAGCTCTCAACTATTTCGAAATCCCTTTCAGAGTTCACAACGACATTGATGAGGCATTCTCAGTTGCAATTTTCTTGGCGTTTTTCTACTCCTCGATTTCTCAATGCCTGGCCATTTACATCGTTAGCCTCAACTGGCACGTCCCGATCTCGCAAAAGCTCAGCATAATCTTCAGTCAAAGTTTTCTCCCACTTTCCATGGTTGCGGGACTTTCTTATGTCTGTGACAGAATCCACGAGTCGGTAGGTAGATAACTCGATCGTAAGCTCAATCGGAGTTGATTGATTGGCATTGCAGAGCTTGGGAGTCGGTGAGGCAGCTTACTGCAATCGATGGTACGGCGAGAGTGAGAGCTACAAGAAGGCGATTCTGTTGATCCTTCAGCAGAGCCAGAAGCCTCGATCCATTACGTTCTTGAAGCAGATGGACATCACCCTTGAGACATTTGCGCTTGTAAGTGGAGGCCTGCCTCGGGTATATGACGACACTCACGAAATTCTCGATGATTCCAGGTTCTCAATCTCAACTACAAACTCTTCAGTCTCTTAAGAGCTTTTGAGTGATGCAATTATAGACTGTTCCACGCCATTTTTCGATGACGCATTTTCAAATGCCCAAAATTTGATCGAAATTTATCGAAAGTTTGTAATTCACAACGTAGAATATCAGTTAAATAGCACTTACATAAATAATTCAAGGCACGTGTCTTAACAGCGTGGTTGGTGGATTCGTAGATTATCTTTTGAATATTGGCTCACTCCATCTCTTTAGGATATCGTTGATTTAAAATGCACGAATAAAGCTTAACGGCAATTTTTCCAATTTCGTTTGATTTCAAGACATTTATCTTTCTTGAATATTTCATTAACGAGTCATTTGATTTGGATGCCCGGGAAGTCCTTGACGCGCTTTTGCGTTCAGTATTCAAGAAACCTTTTCGGCAGGTGGTTCATTCAACGATCAATTCGACAATGAAATTCACCGAGATCTTAAAATGTAACACATTCTTCTTGCGGGTTGTCGGAGTTCGGATTGAAGAAGATCGCGTCTCGATCAAAATGAATCCTCTGTCGGTTGCTGGGGTCGTTTGCTTAACTGTGGCCATCATCGGCCAGGTTTGGCATGGGATTAAGGACAACGAGTCGCAGGCGTTTGAAAAAGCCCTCTTTTCAGCCCAGTCCGTCATTTTCGGTTGCATTTCGATCTTCTTATTATTGGCCTTCGTTCACAAAGAGAGCGTTCTTAGTCGGGCCTACAATGGATTCCACAAAATCTTCCCCTCGGGTACAATCCGGCAGGAGGAATATCAAGTCAAGAAGTTCTACAAACAGTCGTCTTACTTGGCCAGACCCTTACAAATGATGTGCTGGCTCGAAATTATCGTGATCGTCATAGTTGTGCCCGTTTACTGGCATTCGAGCGCTGAGAAGCGGAGTCAAATCTATTTTGGAGTCGATATTGAGAACTCCATGGTTGTGCTGGCGCTGAGTCTCTTCATACAGGTCTTTGATTTCATATTTATGGTCGCCAGTACTACGGGAGCAATGTTGGTCATCTACAAAACGGTTTTCGTCGCTTGCATGCATTTTGAGTGGCTCCGGAAGGCGTTTCTCACGTTCAATTTGGAGCGGAAGCTTCGAAATAACCGCCCGTTGAAGCGAAAAAGGCTTCTTCAGCTGATTCGCCGTCATCAAACCTTGATCCAGTTAAGTCGAAGTTTCTCCTCCTGAATCAGCTCTCAATTATTTCGAAATCCTTTCCAGAATCCACAACGACATTGATGAGGCATTCTCAATAGCAATTTTCTTGGCATTTTTTGACTCTTCGATCTCTCAGTGTGCGGCCATTTACACCGTTAGCATTAACTGGCAAGTTCCGATCGCGCAGAAGCTCAGCATGATATTCGGTCGAATTTTTTTCGCGCTTTATATGACCGCATCACTTGCCTATGTTTGTGACAGAATGCACGAATCGGTAGGTTGATAACTCGATCATGAGCTCATTCGGAGTTGATTGATTGGCATTGTAGAGCTTGGGAATAGGTGAGGCAGCTTACTGCAATCGATGGTACGGCGAGAGTGAGAGTTACAAGAAGGCGATTCTGATGGTCCTTCAGCAGAGCCAGAAGCCTCGAGCCATTACGCTATTGAAGCAGATGGACATCACCCTTGAGACATTTGCGCTTGTAAGTGGAGGCCTGCCTCGGGTATATGACGACACTCACGAAATTCTCGATGATTTCAGATGCTCAATCTCAACTACAAGCTCTTCGCTCTCTTGGAAACCTTGAAATGAGACGGTCAACAGTCGTCTAAAGTCGATTAGCGCCTATTCTATTATTCACATACTTCTTTCGATAACATGTTGAAAGAACAACTAATTAAAATGTAGTTAGCCCACTCCGATTTTCGTCGGAATCAAGCTTTTTCTGTTTTCTTTGATTTTCACGGCTTCAGCTGGTTGCCATTGATTCAGAAAGAGACAAAACTACAATCGAAGTTTGCTTTGGATTCTGCCCCAGCGTCAAAGACCGGTCAACTTCACTTTGCTGATAATCGACAAAACCATTTTGGAAATCATCACAATGGCACGTGCATCACATCACGGAAAACGGTTTCGGTAGCTTATCTATTTCAGACCATCAACCACCACGCTTTTGAAATTTCTCACTCAAAGAGGCGATGGGATGAGTCGGGGCGGTGTGAATGCAATCACTTTGATCACACCAAAGAGTGCAAGTCAAGAGCTCATTTGGTCCTTTTGTTGAAAACAAAGGGCTTGAAGACGAGTCAATGAGAGCGCAAGATCACTCCGTCCCTTCAAGAAATGGGACATTTCCAACTTTTTTAGTGATTGAAAACATTTCGTCCAACAAAACCGTCCTCGAAAATTGCTCCCATGGGCTTATTCTCCATCCATTGGGTGATTGCGCGTGCCATCGGCTTGACCGCATCAGGAATCTCGATCTGTGTCGAGTAATCAGCCCCTCCGCAACAGACCCCAAATTAGAGACTCGGCTCAGCTCACTAATTCGTTCCAAATGCCAATTAATAAAGTGAAATTGAGAATCATCATACGATTCTCCCCGAGCACCACTCGAAAACAAACAAAACCATTCCTCACCAGTTGAATCTTCGTTCGTCGACGTCGCCATGTAATGGTGCTTGTTCACATGCCTCAATTCCAGCGATTGCGTTCACCGCAACCGAATGCCATTGACACAAATTGATGATTGATTGTGACGCTGTTGAACATGAACATATGCTCGAGCATCGGCCCATTATCGTTGATATTCCGTGCTCAGAGCGTAGCAATCGAACGGTGAAGTGTAGATTGTTTCAAGTCAATGAGAGAGCAGTCGTTAATTACGATGAGAAAAGAAACAATAAAATTTAAGGTCATCCATCAGAAAAGCACTGGCAAACGATGATAAATCCAGCAGAATGCCTCTATTCATTCAATTTTCTTTCAGAAGAGAAATTGCTTCGATTCTCAATGGGGCCGCCCATTGAACGACATTCGATTCAGCATAATTCGTGCTTTGTCATAAGATTGTTTTACGTTTGCTCTTTCCGTCCATCAACATTGGCCAGGCATGAATTTGACGCATTGCCAGCTCGGGGGACGAGTCACGTCTGTCATTTTATCGAAGCGAAACATTAGCTCAGATCTTTTATGCATCCCGCACGCACCGAAACCCAATCAAATATGAATGATCCATCGATTTCGATTGCGCCAATCGGCAAATAGTTTCGATGGAAAATCTCACCATTCACTTGCTCATTTACCGTTAATCATAAGTTGCGTTTCGATATCGACATGATGGAAAATTTTATAAATCATTTATGGCATTCAAGACGAAGTGACACTTCAATTATTTTTGCCCGGAGATTTGCTCCCAAAACGCAAGCATTCTCAAGACGAGGGGCCACCACCGACACAAGACAACGATACCATTCGCAATTGAATATTGATGAAAACTAACGGTGGTTCATGGTCTAGGGGGGGCCGTCATAAACCATAAGCCCCACAACAGATATTGTGTTGATACAATTTTATTGGCTCGACGCGTTGGGTCATGCGATGATGCGGTGATGATGATGCTACTGATCGAAAACAACGGCAAAGTGACAGATTTGTATACATAAATGAATATTGAATGCGATGGACTCGCCGAGCACATCGAGTCCGTCGATACGTTTGGGGACGACCGCAATTCAATTCATGTTCAAAGCAAAGCTTACGGTCGGCTTACGGGAAACTAGTGTTGTCGACCTGTCTGAGCTCCTATTCAGCGGTGCAAAGGCTCAGATTTGCTGTGACGATGAGCAGAAATTGATGAGCACGCTGATGAGTTTCTTCGCATCGAGTAAAATCAATAGGAAAAGTCATGAAAATCGTCAAAGCATTCCGAGGCGACCGTTGACATTCAAAGGCATCGGAATTCACCTTGAAGTTGGAAGTTGACCAATCTCAAGTCTTATTGTTTTTGCAAACATCATCAGCAAAAGACGGAGATAAAAAGAAAATTGGAATGACACAACCGTTGGTGCCAAACAAACAGAAGGGCAGAGCAGAGAAAAAGGTTCGAAACGCACAACGGGAAAAAAATTGTGAACGTTAAAAAAAAGTGGATTGGGTTCGGCGGGGGAGGGCAACGGAAAGGAAAAACGCAACCCAAACGAAAAATGCCATCGAAATCAATCGAAGGGAGAAGCCACCAGCGAAAGAAACAACCCTGACACCGAGGCCTCGGCCAGAACTACACCATTAGCAGCAACACGTTCCGATCTCATGATGGATTTTCAGTATTGCTCCGTCATTCCGAATATGATATACGTCCCGTAACGACGAGCATTATTTAATATCAAATAGAATAATGTTGTTGCTGTTGTCGAAAGAGGGAAAAAGCAGAAAAGAAACGAAAAAAGCATAACTCTCAAGAGATGTTCGCGTTGTGTTGATGCTGCCGCCGCCGCCGCCGCCGTGAGTAAATAGAAAATGGAGTGAACGAGTGCGAGTGGGAATGACGATGGTGAACAGCAACAGGATGAAAAATCGATAACACTTTTTTCCACCTCGGAGATTCTATTGCGTTTCAAGTGTACACAGTGTGTTCCGTTCGACGTTGAGTGCCACACGATGTCGAACGGTTATCTTCATTGTTTGCAAATATCAAAGGTACATATCGCAGTGCCCGACAGCTGTGGGATGCGGAGCGTGGAGCGTACATTGTGAATTGAATGGAAGAGAATGGGGTGAAAAAAGCGGGGCGAAAGCCCTTCGAACAAGATGAATTAATGTCGTCGCGGTGGCGGAGAAGAAAACTGGAAATTATCTCCGAGAATTAGGCCTGTCCAGTCCCGAACGGCCCGAGATACACATCACAGGCGATTTGTACATCTTATCGTTTGTTATTCAATCGACCTCAGAGGTCGCTAATGCTCTTAAGCTGGTGGGCTTTCTTCCCCAAACAAGACAATGCCCTGATATGACAAAGAAATCCAATGAATTTCATAAATAATGTTCAGTCGAGCCGAATGCGGATGGATTACATGCAACAATAATTAGAGGGATTTTTCACATTCAATAAAGCATAATGGCAAATGAATTTGCGAGAAGCAAAAATCGATGCCAAGTGTACTCGGGCACGGTGTAAGCCAAACGAATGTCAGACCCCAGCCAACCGGAGCTTAGCCGAGCAAATCGAATTATATCAATTGTTATCCATCCAAAGACATTCAGCCATTCGGATCTCTCGATGGATTATTTCAAACGATTGAAACTACAATATCCTACATTCTCCCGTTTGAATCGTTCACGTCGATTACGATGTCGATGCCAAAGTCATTACAACGGTTCCATCGCGTTCCATTTCGATGTTACTTTCCTTGCGTTCCGTTCGGCTTCAAAATCGCTTCCCATCGAATCGCTTTTTAATTCCAAACGCTATTTCATATCAGCATCATTCTCGCTCTTGCTCTCTCATTCTCTCTCTCTCTCACTCTCTCTCTCTAACTCTCTCTCACTCTCTCT
>JANSTV010065319.1:0-11393 GCA_027564135.1 Lestremia cinerea
CGATTGCCATAAAATTGAGAATTTGGGGTATGAATTCTGACGAGTGAAAATTGAATATAAAAATCGGACAAGCTGACACAAGCGGCAGTACCGTTTTGTTTCAACTAAGAAGAAGAAATGAAGGCAGGAATTGTGGTCATCGCGGTTATTTTGGTGGTTGCGGGTGTTTGGGAAGTTTCGGCTCAAGGTGAGCATGGTTCTTCAGACATCTTGAGTGTTCAAGCTCACGAGTGGGCTCAAGCACTTCCAGAAAAACTGTCAAAGATTTGTACTTGGTTAGCGAAGGAACGGGATGCCAATGAATTGGATGCATTATTTCACGATGTTTGGGAAATCGTGAAAGACTTTCTCGTCGAGGTACTTCTCAAATTGAACTATATCCATCACCCATGAGCTCTTGGTTTGGGTCCCGAAGTCAACTTAACGCAAGTTTAGTGGAACATACATATTGTCACATATAACTACCAAATAAACTAATAAACAGCAAATTTATGTCCAGCCATTTCATTTATATTTTAAATCCATTTCCAATTCAAAGGTGATACATTTCACGGGCTAATGCAAGTGATGAGCGCCCAACTGGTTCTAACATACTATTTGATTGTGTTTGAAATGTGAAGGGAACTTGACTACTTGTGCTCAGGTGTCCACTGAAGCTCATTTATGTAGAGTGTAGTAACAAATTTCCAGCTCCAGTTCCAATCAATTGTCGTCTGAAAACCTCTTCAGAACAGCGCACAAAGAATACCCCGTTTTGACAATCTGAAAACAAAATCCAGAGTTTAAATCGATCAGACTAGCGGTGCTCGCCTTCGCACCGAAACAAACGTTGGCAAAGACAACGGAAACAATCCACCAGCAAACGTGGTAATTGGTCGAAAGGTTCTCTCAACGAAAATCCGCAAGGATTGTTTCGTTCGTGCATCCTCTCCGATCCAATTCGACTTATAGATATCCATCGTCAGATTAGCACTTTTGTCCAAGACTGCACTACCAAAATACGATGGGATGAAAATCTGAAAAACCATCATCACGAAATAGGTGCCCGTGAATAGAAATTGATGGAATCCGGCTGATTCGTCCATCTGAAAGGAAGTCGCTTGAAAGAGAAGCCACGAGGAAATTATCAAACCGTAACTCACCGTCGACATGCGAAAGACGCAGTTGCACAAAACCACTCCACTGATCCCAAATTGTATTAAAAACACGACGTTGGTGAGGCCTTCCAAAAGCTTCCCATAGTTCAAGCAAGCCTCATAAGCCTTTATGTGCTCCACCAACTGCAAATCATACGCAGAGATGCGTTTTTCTTCCAGCAACCGCTTTTGCTTGACTGTCAAGTGCGGTTTGATTCGTTCGGCATCTTCCAAGGATCCAAGCTTTGTCAGACGATTACTGAGCATATCTAGATGACATCCCAGGTATCGATAGAGAATCGTCACGGATGCATCGCAGGCCCCACAGAGAATGGTGACGAACGACGTGGAGACGACCTGATACGCCAGTAAACCGAAATAAAGGATCTCCGATTGGGCGAAAGCGAATGGAAAGTGCGATGTAGATGGAATCACGACTTTGTCGCGCGGCAAATAGAAGAGCTCAGCCATCGCCATCAGCACAGTGACAAAGTATCCGATGGAAAAGAAATAGTAGATCTTTGTAGACTCTTTGGTGAATTTCTCGTAAAATTTGCGCTCCGACTCAATTGTAATCCGCCTCTCCAAGTAATTCAACAGTTCAACTATTTTCAGAATTTTCCCTTTTTGAAAATAAGCGTTCAACGCTTTGATTCCGGTCAACACTATTGAAATATTCTCGACTATTGCGGCCACCAGCTCATCCACTGACGAAGCGAAGAACAAACAAGTCAATTGAGATGCGGGCAAGATGAACAGGATTGACGCCGAGATGAACCACATTTGAGCCTTCTTGGACCGACTGATGTTTCTGGGCCACCAGAACCCAAACTCGGTCAGAATTCGTTCGAAATATCTCAGCGACTCGAAATCAATTTTGCGATCCATTTCCGCTTTGTTGTTTTGTCAGAGCTCAGGCAGTACTGAGCCTGTTGCCGAAGTGCAACCGGTATTTATGGAGTACCGCTATGACGAAACGTCAAGTTATAACTGCATTTAATTTCAGGAAAATTTTCTCTAAACGAATGATTTTCATAAATAATTAATGTTGTTTTAAATTCAATTGAATCCATCGCACACACCACTTTCGAGAGCTTTGCTTTGAGTAACAGAGACCTCTGCGGTGATGCTTTGAAACTAAAAGTAATGGACGTGCGGGCAAATTGTCCAGATGTCGCCGTCGGTTCGTTGATAATCGTTCAGAATAATTCGAATGGCATTTAAATATAATTACCAGCCGTAAATCACTCACTCACAAAATTGACCTTTAAATGTCCATTTGACGTTCCACGTCGTAGATATTTTGTGTGCATTCTCGCTTGAATGTGTAATGCGTTGCCATCGAATCAGTGCGAAATGTTGTATGTTTATTGTAGAAGCGACTCAATAAATCAACTCGGGCATCGTCTCGGCTCGCGCGAAGAAAAAAACAGGACAACTCACAAGGAATGAAACCAGTGAATATTCTGAAATAGATTTATTCTTATATTTTTGCTTATTTTCTTTGAATGAAATGGCAATATCGACACGAGTAAACAATACACGATCACAATCACAATAATGCGACAGAAATATAAATACGAGAGCAATCTTAAAATCTAATAGCTGCCATTGCTGCCTCTCATCGAAATGCTCATACGTCGATCCACTCGGGCCGGGTGCGAGACAACAGAGCCTGGTGGCGGGTATTGCCATCGTCTGGGTCGGGAGAATATCGTGCCATCGGTTGATGCCCGACTGCGGAATGGAGCTTTGTCACTTTTTCCATCGGTCGACTCATTGTCTTTCATTTCATCCGATTCATCTGGACTTTGTTCGTTCCACGAACCGCCAATTAGGAATGAGCGCCGTTTTTCAATTCGTAGCGACCCATCGAATATCGAACAGATCGAATCGGGACTTAGTACCAGTTCGGAACCGGTTTGTACATCACTTGTGGAACGTTTGAGCTTTGGAAATTTGGTAAATACTCGCCAGAAACGGCACACGTCTCGGAATACGCCCCAAACCTGAAATGCAGTTCTTGGTAAATTGCCCTCAAGCACCCCTCACCACACACACACATACCTGGTCGGCACTTTCCCTAACGGATATCTCATGAAAACAGGCACAGGATATTTCCCGGAATCGCTTCTGACCTTCTTCAACGCTGACCATTCGATCGCCACCTTGATCGATCTTGTTGGCCACCAGTATCACAGGAACATCCATAATGCCGTCCTAAAGATCAGACGATATGGGAATGGGAATGATAGACATTATCAAATGACTCATGTCATTGGTCTCACCTTATAATTCGATCCCAATTTTCGGCGCCTTTTGTTGTAATTAATTAAAAATTTCAGACGATTACATTCGTCGAAACTGCATTTATCGGTAACCGAATACATCAATATGAAGGCGTCTGCCCAACGTATATTCGCTTCCAAAGTTAAGCTATCGTTTTCCTACAAAAATGAAGAGACAAAAGTCCGAATATCAAATGACAGATGAAACGAAAAGGGCCGAACAAATATTGATGGCGAAATTGAGAAGAAACAGTTATTTTTATCCCGTTATTTGCTACGTCATCCAGTCGCCAACCCACCAAATTTGAATACTCACATTGGCATGTCCAGCCGCATCCAATATCTCGAAGAGGACAATTTCGTTGTCGATTATTGTGTTGTACGAATAGACTTTCTCCAAATTTGGATCATATTCACCGATAAACCGTCGAGTTATGAATCGCACGACCATTGCTGAAATCAAATCAAAGCAACATTAGATTCATTGAATGTCAAACGTTGTTTGCATTGAAATTGAAATGTGAACCATCGGTCGGTTCGTCTGACGCCCTCCCACCCCCTCCCCCAACGCATTCAAGAGTTTATTGCGATCGCAGACAGATAGCTCAACCTGATGGCATTAATGACAACCTTCAAAAGAATGGTTCCTCGTCAAATTCAGATATTTTGAGTGGCCCTTTCTTCAATGAGGCTGATTGACGCGAGAGTGACACGATGAGGCCCATGAAGTCCTCGAAATTGTCGGTATTTTTTTAGTCGTAAAATTTACATTACTTTCCGCTTCGAATATCAGTCTTCTGTTTAATGGTTTTCAAATACGACGGGCCCATTAAGAAAGGCAGCCTCATTTGATTTCCATCTGGGCAAATGAGCACTGATTGACCTTCATGCGTCCTTCTGGGTGATTTTTTAGCCAGCAAAATGCCGCCCAAAGCGAATCGGTTGAGCTCGATGCAGCCAAATGGAGTTCCAATGACCAAAGGACAACCTGTTGATTCGTCCAATTCCAAAAATAATTGATTCGTGATTCATTCACGCTGTTTCCACCGAAAAACGAAATGTTTGCTAAGCGTTCCAAGAATAACACACCAGATCGACCTAACTAGCAAACCAAACGCCAGTCGACAAGTCAGTCAACCGATCAACTGAATTCTGGTTAAATTAAAAATGAAAAGCATTTTATGTTTTGTTTATTTCATAAAAGTTTTTTTCCCAATGCGTACAGCCGTCTTATATTTAGAAGTGTATTATTCACGGTCGCATTCGCTTTCGATTGAATCGCGTTCAGATTATGATGTCAAATATATGGGTTTATGAGTTCAAGTTCAAACAAACGTCAGCCCACTGAATTTTGCTGATTCGCAACAATAAACCATATTCGAATCGGTGTGCAATTGATTGAAATTGGAAATAAATGAGTGGAGAGGCACGAGAGAGAGAGAGAGCGATCGCTCGTGGATTTTCGTCGCTAAACAGCACTATGAGCCAGACGCAATCGAAACGACATTGAAATAAATCATTCAAAACGGCGATAAGCCTTCATCGTAAATAACCCCCGAAAGTATCGCAATGTTTGTGTTAATCGTTTTCCCCGTCGTCGGAGTTGCGAATTCGATTTGCTCCTTTTTTTTCTGACGAAACCCGTTCAGTGCGGTGGACGTGCAAAAAACGTCAGAAAAATCATTTTTGAAGTCCTATCAGTTTAATGAGTTTCTTTCTTTCACTCCGCCTTTGGATATGGGCTATGTCTGTGACGTCTGGGACTTTGATGAAATTCAAGCGACGACTTTGATTTGTTGATTCAAAGTTATTTCTCAAATAATTTGTCGGATCGGTGGTCTGCTCAAAAGCTTGCCCACGCCACGTCGAATCGCTCGATATCGAATTCGGGAAATTATACAATGTGAGAATCAAGCAATTGCCAAGGACGACCACACAATAGGAATGGATAAACAACAAGCAATGTCCAGTCCCTGGAAAGGGCACAATTGACCCGTCATCCCCCCGGACACACACCGCAGAATCAACCGCAATGCAAAGCCGCGAACCAATGAATTAAATTTTCGTGAATAAACAATTGGCGAATGAGACCGAAGACAAACAACAATCAAATGTGTACTTGACCTCAATGTCGCCAGTCATCCAGTGAACATGCAAAAAACGGAAAGCGATCCACCACCAAATCAACCATATGACATTCTTCACACAACGGCACAAAAACAAAAAACAAAAATCGTAAAGAGAATGAATCGGCCAACAAGAAAACCGTTTCGCTATCGCAGCGACATGAAAATCCATTAATCGCCTCGTGTCGGTTGGCCGTCGGGTGAATGGGTCGGCTGAATGGACGATCGATTGGAAAGGAAAACGCTTCGCGGAAATATTAATAAATTAATTGGACGACTGATGATGGATGGAAATCGATAAACAAAAGAAAACGCGATATTATTTGACATCGAGCACATTCGATGAACTGAATTTTCAAGCGTACAGTTTCTAATGCGCTCGATGTGCCGTAATAATCGAATCGATGGTTGGCACAGCGCTCGGTCGACGATGCTTAATTTATTGAATTTCCAATTGTTGCTCGTCAATGGCCACAATTTAGGCGAAAATGCGTAATTACTGCAGTCATTAATTATGTTGGCTGGTAATTGATTGCTGTAATCGAAATATATCAAGGACGTTGCGAGCTTTCAAAATGGCTCGGCCATTTCTTTGGTGTTTTGTCCGATTTTGGGATGGAGAGGTTTATCGGCGTGGTATGAGCCCCATTCTCGTTCCGTGACTGTGGATTGGGGCTGATCGTGTTATGAAAAATCAAACAACAACCTACGCGTGCACTTCATTCACCTCTTCGCCCCCCCCACCGGTGACTCTGCTGATGTGACAGCCATTCCTTGCCTCCTCCTTGCTTTTGAATGTTTTGAATCGAGCAGGAAATATGCTCTTTAATGATTCCAATGAACTCCGGGGTATTGTGTGCGTATGGCAATTGTTCAACGCCAAACAGCATAAAAATAATCTCGAGTCGTCGATCGACAGCAACAATTGATATTTATTGATAAAATTGATTGCTCTTCATTTCGTATAATTGCTGCTTGACTCGTCCATTGTGGGCTCAAGTGATGCGTGCAAATGATGTACGAAAGAAATTCTCAAAAAAGGGAAATTCACAGATAACATAAATGTTTGGCTATTTGTTTGATGATTTTTGATTAAGAGATTCCCGTTCACATAGCCGCCACACGAGATACCCGACCAAATGAAGCTCATTCGATGAAATGTAATTCCCGCCTCTTCCAGATATTCGCCCGTAATTGCTTCCTGCCTTCGAACATGAGTCGCACCAAACGCATGTAATCGAGTCAATCGAGACGTTTTCCCTTTGACTCCGTTCGAACTGCGTACAACCCGAAATGGAAATGGGGTGGAAAAGCCTTTTGCTTTTTGGCTTTTTGCGTTTTTGTGTTTTGCGCTTTGCATTTCGGTTCCTGCTGCGACGAAACGTGTGAAATTCCCCAACAATACCATTCACTCCGATAACAATGTGATTGCATTCAAATTCGATTAATATTTATTAAATAGCTTTCTTGTAACGACTGTCGAGTCGATGGACGTGCAGCTCGTGTATCGATTGGAATGTTTTATTGTTTATTGTCGACAATGATATTTCCGTATGCTGTTGAATGTCAAACATTCGACTCGATGTCTGTCCGGGCGATAGCCCGCAAGCGAATGATGAACGACCAATTATTTATGCATGCGGAAAATGTAGGCTACGTTTTGGAATTGGCATTGGTACGCATCGACAGACGTAAATCTAATGGAGGGGGCGAGCAAGTGACAAAAAAGTTACAATTGCTTTTCCGCAACGTCATCGCCAATAGAAAAACTTTCAACTGAAATTGTGGCACGCAATCAAACAGGAATTATTTTCTTGTAAAAGCAATTTCGATAAATGTTCACATAATTGAACGTTTCCGTGGGATTTGGGTGTTTTGTGTGGGGGCGGGCTGGAACAGATTTTTTCGCTATTGACTGCGTATTCGTCACAGTTGGCCAGAGTTGAAAGAGAATCTCATTCATGAGTCGTCCTGACGGCTGCAGAAAGCACCTCCGAGTGCCCGGGACCGAGTCGGAATGGTCGACAAAGTCCATTGACTCCACCAGAAGCGCCATAATTACAAATGATTTATTCAATTCCGGCATGGAATAACGGAACTTGTTCTGCTGGCACTCTATCGTAAACAATCGAACTTTTCGGCGCCAGTGCCTTGAGCAGTTGGATCGACGTTAACGCAATGCGAATGTTAATTGACGGGTGAGGGAGTTCAATTAGGCAGTCGCGTGTGACCGTCACCACCATCCCAGGAGACTCTCCCTCGAATTTGCCGTGTTCTCGCTGGGCAAAACAAACAAACAATTTACGTGCTACGTCCATTCCTCTCGCTACAAACGAAATCCGCTCTTTGAGTGCAAATCCAAATAAACAAAACTCAAACAGATCAAACAAACGCGATGACATTCGCAAAAATTTTCGTTTCGCTTCAAAACAAGAAAGTGATTGATTTCAAGTGAATTTCCCGCATTCACTCCAGCAATGCGAATCGAGCCGTGACATAAACAAGAAAACGAGGAACATTTCATAATTGCAAAAATATACAAGCGAATCATCGCGCGGAGCATCAGACGGCAGAGGCAGACAATGTGCGTGTGTGAGGGGCAATAATGCAAATTACATCATTGAAATGACGCGGCAGCAATCTATTGATTCGTTTAGAGACAAACACACGCCAATCCGAATGGTGTCACCGAGACACCGAACTCAGTGCGTCGAATAGGCATCGGAAGAATATAGAATTACAAAATGATGAAGCCCAGCCACTGTTCGAATTGGCGTTATTCGAGCATGGATCACTGTGCAAACAACCACTTGATTAAGTGTCGATGGTTTTTTTCTCTTTCTTTTTTTTTTGTTTTTTTCATTTTTATTTCTTATGCGGTTTCATATATCCATGTTCCCTAGATCGAGCTGGAGTCGTTGTTGTCAACATCATGGACGTCTTCGTCGTTATGGTTTGATTTTAAATCGCATTTTTTGCCGTTATCGTTTTCATTTTGGAAATTTTCCACACAAAAAAATGGGATATTTAATCAAAGCAATCACAAGTGGAGGGAAGCAGAGAGAGTGATGCTGGGCAAACGCACACAAACAGACACAGGCACACATGTACTGCTGTTGCATAAAGTGTTGATGGATTGTTTGGAATGAGAAATCAAGCGGGTGGTCGATGACAGTTATTGGGTGAGTAGTTTGAACGGACATTAGGTCGCTAATGGTTCCTCGTGGGCAGCATACGGCCCCAAACCAACATTCCAAATCACATCAAGTCATCGCTTTGCACAGCTATCTCATCATTCGAGTCATCAATCAAATGCATAACATCCCAGCCACTCACTCGAACGCTCATCACGACGAAAATTGTTTACTCACCAGTTTTTCCAACGCCACTCGTTCCCACGACCATAATGCGAATCGGTCGTGGTTTCGGGCTTAGGCCCAATTTGGCCAGAGACGATTTCGGCGATGTTGAATTCATCGTCGACGACGAACAATCGTAGATTGACGGATGATGACGGGCTATCGGGAAGCAGACGAGGAAGATATTAATGATTTCACTGGCGGCTGCAATGTGCGTCCTTTTCACCAGCCACCGAATTCACTTCAATCGAACAATATTTCAATGACAACAAACAAGCTGGCTGTATCAACATCTACGGCGACACAACATGAACATTGAACATCATAAATTAATGCTTTTATCAGTTTACAGCGTTTTCACCAGTTTGTATTCTGAACGGTTCCGCTGATTTGTCCCGTTTTGTTTTGCCGTTAATTTTTTTTCTCCGTTCGCGTCTTGAATGTTTTCTTGAATGAAATATTTTCCCGTAATTTATTTCAGTCAACATTGGCTATAATAAATTTTGATGATTTTAGATGGAATAACTGAGATTTTTTTTTTTTTGTGCTGTTTCGCCTTTTATTTGAATTATATTCGCATCCTATCCGTCGCGCTTTTGAATCGCCTGCCACCGGAGTTTTATTAATAATTTATGAATAACCGCTGGCGCATTGTCACGCCAATATTCGCTCGAGTTCAAAACTGATAGATGTTGACCGCACTCACGCCAAAATTCAAGCACAGCAACCCACCGTAACTGACGGATAAATGAGTCTGATTAGACCCGGACGATTTCGGCGAAATTTATCGAAAGTCGAGCCGTTAATTCGCACCGATGTGTTGCCGTGACAGAGCGTACATTCCGTCTGAGCTAAAAGATCAGTCAATTCGCCTTCAGCCCAAATCTCTCACATTCAATTAAAAAAAAAAAGTAAATGAAAGGAAAAAAAACGTCTGAGAGAAAACGGACTGAGAGAAAAAACACCGATGAATTCTCGAAAAAAGCGAAATTCGACTATTTTAAACAAACAGAAAATCACCGTCAAATATTTTTCACATTTTTCATTTCCGTTTCATTTCATCTCTCAAGTCTTGCGATTTGTTCGTTTGCCACTTTGAATTATGCGATTTCGAACGAGGCCCGAAATCGACAAGAAACGGATTATTTGCTCTCGCCAAAATAACCAAATCGCTGAACCGCACTCAACACACCGAATGTTTACAAAGAAATTCACCGATTTGCACAAACGATTAAAGCAACACAAATGTTTTGGTGTCGTCGTCGTTGCGACGAAAAGAATGGCCAAACGATAAAACTCATCCGTTTTTGCAACACTCTGAGAATCACCCAAGAATCGTTCTGTTGAGCAAACGGCAGTAAACCACCTTTTGATATCGAATTGATGATTGTGCTGGCTTTTATAAACAAATTCCGTCAGCGGCAACCACAGCAGCAACGACGACAACAACAACAACAACAATCACAACAACGAAGCTAAGCGCGACACCACACAACAATCGCCCAGAATTGTGTGTTGTCGTCGCTTTCGGGTTTTCCATCGTGTTTACAACTCCGAAGCAATGTGTTGCGTTTGAATTTTCCATGAGACGATGTCGGTTGTTGTGTCGGCCAGCGACAGCGTGCGTATCACACACGATCCGTTTGTCAGATTGCAGTCGTTGAAGATATGCGTGCGAATTGTTTTCATCGTATTTTCGCTTTCGACTCGTTTTGTATTTGTAAAATGCCTGCTGAATGATTTTTCTCAATGGGAAATTGGAGGCGGTGTGTGCGCGTCGAGTTCAGCAGTCGACTCGATGCCTTGATATGTGACATTTCTACGAGAGATATGTCGCTCTGGTTGACTGCGTTAACACAAATCGTAATTGCCGATTTCATCAAACTCGCATTTTGCTCGTTTTTCTCTCATTTCGTTCGAAACGAATTCAACGCATTTCACAACGACAATCTCATTCGAATGAAAATTCTCTGTTGAATTTTCGACGATAGCAAATTTAATAATGATCTCTTCAGCTGATTGATTTATGGATTTCGGTTTCGGATGTTTTAGCAAACGGGAGAATGTGCTTGTTGTATTCGTCAGGATTTCCGTTTGCCTCATTTGATTGCGCCGATGAATTTATCGCAGGCTCACCTCACAGACCTTGAATCCACCAGCGACATATTGACTTATTTTCGAGTCGAAGAAACAAAACAAAATGAAAGAAAAAAATAAATTCGGGAAAACGGGAAATTTTTTGAAGAAATGCGCACTTTTCTTTTTTATTGAAAATCTCGACGAATGTGCGTACACATTTTTACGCAGAAACATTTTACGCGAAGCCATGTGAGGCAGTTGCCCACGAAAGTTCATTCGACCGCAATGACTGGGTCCGGTGCTCAATTTACATTGTTTATCAAAGTCGAAGCATGCCAAGGCGTTGTTTTGAATGGAGCTTGCGGAGAGTGATGATGATGAGAATTGTCCTCGGGAAGGGAAATC
>JANSTV010065330.1:0-10052 GCA_027564135.1 Lestremia cinerea
ACACACACACACACACACACACACACACACACACACACACACACACACACACACACACACACACACACACACACCATCACAGTACATATGCACACGAAAAAATCACCGGTGGCTTGTTGTCGTTTTTCTCATTCCACAATTCGTCTATTCATTCGGTTCATTCACTACGGGCAGAGAGCAGTGTATTCGCTTCGATGAAATTGTGTGTTGTTGCCTGTATGTACCGTCGATTCTGTTGTACTTGTTATGTATCTTTCACGTTGGGTGTCGCATCGTGTTGATGTGCTAAATTGTATTTCAAAATAAAACCAACAAGAATGAATTCAAATATAAATTTTCGCTGTTGGTGCCCGAAGACGAGTAATCAATTCGTTCAGTAGTTCATGTTGTTTGATCGTATTCGCACGCGTTTTTCGCGACTTTCTGACGACTCGATTCGTTTCGAGCATTCGGTTTCGTGTTCTCTGGTCTATTGTACGATATTCGGGTGTTTTGTTTTCGATCGTTTGGAGTTGGAGAGTAGTTACACACGGATTCATCGGAAGTAACAAGTTCAAATTGTTATTTGGTTGAACGATTTCGATAACAAACTCTGCCGTTTTAGAATCAAATATCGCATTGATTACGCGACGCTTAACCGGGGTTTTCGTCGTAAATTGTCGTCCCATTTCGAAAACGTGAAACTGTTGTCAGTGATTTTTGTTTCGTTTGAAAAATAAAAACAAGAATTTGTGTGAATTCTCGAGGGAAGCAATGAGTTGTCGTTCGAAAGAGAGTAATTGGTAAATTCCATATCATTTCATGCAAGTCCGGCTTGAATTGATGTTAATCAGAAGAAAAACTTTCTTTGATCCAGTGAAATTGATCGAGAGTAACATACGGTCAGAGAAGAAAGAAGAAAAATTGAAGAAAAAACCATCACCGTTGGCTGGCAGCTTGCACAAAGCCCACAGCGAATGCAAATCAATGAGCAGTTATCACTCATGCATCCACAGCGAACGCGCATTCATCTAGCCCATGGGCTCAGCATGTGCGTACACGATAAAAATCTAATTATTGAGTCATAAAATAGTGGGCAAACTGTCTGTGCGATGCGAATCCATCAGACCATCGCATCGACTAAAACCGACAAAAATGAAAAAAAAAATGGTCATGGCCATTTGAATGATAGCCATCGACATCGCCATCGCCAATTCATTTGAATAAATACGAGAATATTCTCTTTTCATTCGGCACATTCTGCGTATCGAATTCTGCATTTTCGGATTGACCTAAATTTTAATTCATTCCAACATTCGATTTATTCATGCTTTTTATTTTGTTTCGTTTTTTTTTTATTTTTGTCCATTTCAACGAACATCGAACAGGTTCTATGGTTGCACCTTTGCCAATTGGCAACTGGGCTCATCTCAATGAATGAACTGACAACGGGCCCAATCGATCCACAAAAGTCACAAAAGGCAACGGAATTGAATTGTATCCAAATGACAACAATATCCATTGTCGATAACTCCTCGTTTGCGCGCCTGGATTTCTGGCTGAAAAACGATTTTTTTTTCATTCGCCAATGTCTGAAATCGACAAAGTTTCCTTATTTGCGATGGCAATTCTCTGAATGTGAATATCGACAGATCTACAATTGTATTTATCTTTCTGCGAACGGCCTTCAGGGAAAACGGAAACAATTGCTGGCGGAACAGCCGCATAGATGGCGGGCAGGGCAACATTTATCATCTAGTTTTCCACTCTCGCTCTAACCACCGGTCGTTTCCATCAGCCGGCCTCGATTCCGCGAAACATCGAAGCCATTTCTCCAAATATTCCGTCGTCTTGGGCATCTCGTTCGAACGGAAGTCATAAGCAGAAACGGTGAAACGGTTCATGCGAACCTAAACAATTATTTCTGTCAACAATTTCAATAATCATTCGAACCCATTTCGCAGGAATTAGAATCAGTCGAGAAATTATGTTCCGTGATGTTAGGAAATTCGTCAAATGAGAGAAAAAGGCCGGTGAAATGAGCTAGCGAAGCGCACCAAGTCGAACGAGAGAATAACATGTATTCAAATGATGAAAAGTGCCAAGCGACAAATATGCTTATAACGGATTTTTCAGAAGCCAATCTCAACATCGACTGTGATCATCAAACCGAATTTTTCGAACTAAATCCATTGTGTTGTGTTGTGCTTTGAAATACGATTGCAATTTTTGTAGCCAATTTGGATGTTCTTCCCATTTTTGCCCATGTTGTTGTTGTTGCTCGTTCGCTCGTCTATCTGGTTTCGTTTTATAGGCTCTGCGCCCAGTTTCTCTTAGTTTTTGCACTGCCTAAAGACAAAAGCAGTGACAAGAACGAACGAAGAAAAAGAATTAGAAAAAGAAACACAAAATAAATTTGACGAAAGAATTATGATTTGCTGTTTCATGTGTAACCGGTGTGTTTCTTTGCAGTGTGTGAGTGCGCTGGTGAATCAGTCGATTCCGAATTGGAACAATCAACAACAACAACAACAAGACATTTGTGAAAGAAGTGAAGAACAAGAGAAAAAACTAAGCTAGCGACATCGACCCCAGTTGTCTGAATGAATTAGCAGTTGGTAGTCCGAAAATTGGCCAAAATAGTGAAACAAATGCATTTTAATTAACCCAATCGACAGCATCATGCTCAACTGGGTCTTTCTGAGCATTGTTCTTTGTCCCAATTGTTTGCAGTATGCGAATGGGATAACGATTGACAATCAACTTATAGCTGCAAAAAATGGTAAGATATGTAGCGATGGGATCGTTATTTGGTGTCTTTTCCTTTTTTTTTAGCTGTACGTCTGCGGCGGTGAGTGAGCCGCTCAGGGCGTGTTCGGGTGTTTGCGCGAGTGTGATGATTCTGTTTCTGAAAAGGCGTTCTAATTGAATTGTATTTGATGCTGATCCCATCCGATTCGATTTGCAAAAACTAAAAGACATGCTAATGCGATTTCGCGATTCTGAGTCTGACACGAACCATATAATTATGATGAACGGCTAATTGCGATAGCGTGATCTGAAATCAATTTCTAATTGGAAATTCAGAATACTCTTTCGTTGACGGAACGGATCAAACCGATTGGAGAAAAAAATGATATGCCAATCCCGCTTGAGAGTGGAATGTGGGTCAGTTGTGCGATACCCGGTTGCTTTGAAGAGTCGGTGGCATTTTGGCATCTGCTCCGAATAGAAGGCGTCTCTTCTGCAATCCAAGAAAAACTCGACTCTTTGCTGGCAGTAGACAAGCTAATATCAAATATTGGGTATTTTCTAGTTGAAACCTGTCCGTTAAGCGAGCTCAATCAACGTTGACGATTCTCGATTGACGCTATCCGTTCTCTACACTCCTTTCTCTCAATCAACACACATCAAAGGGGAAATTAGACACACGACAAGAATTGCATAAGATTTTTCAAATGTCTCATCAACTCGATAGTCATTTGAATGGTGACCAGACCTCGTCGATCTAATGATGCATGGTCGGTTGCAGAAATTTCCCTTTTGCAAATCTTCCAAACATACACGAGCCCAAAACCGAAACCATTCAATCGAATTAAAACAATGATGCTGCTTTCAGATTGTTTCGAACGTGTTGTCTTGGAGGCAATGCTACCAACGGAACGGACATTTCGAACATCGGAAACGAATTCGGTGCGAGTTTGCGAGGAGCTTTGCGCTGCCGAAGGTGCTCGCTGTCAATCATTCTCACTTGGAATAAGCTCTCGTGGAAATGGTACATGCCAGTTGTCTTCTGAGCGAATCGATGAGAATGCTGGTCGACGACCTCGTGGGACCATCTACGATCCAGATTTTGATATCTACCAGCGGAAAAGCAATTGCGGTATTCAAGACAATATGGACCTGCCTAGCACTGGAGGTATGTAATCCGCCCACAAAATTATCACTCATCAGCGATAGCTAAAACAAAATTTCTAAAAACAGGAACACCCCCGGACTCAATGACTGGTTCAACATTCCCATCACAAGTGCCCAACGATCGTCCAATTTCAACGGTGCTGATAGCCAGCACCAATACAAACACACCCGATCAACCATCATCGATTGCCACCAGTGAAATCGGCACAGATGTCATGACTTCGGCTCAACCATCAAGTACATACACCCCAGAACGGCCAAGCACACCAGTCGAGGATCGATATACTCCGGTGGGTCCATCATACACCGGAACGGCGCCATCAAGCAGTGGATATCCGTCGAGTACGATAGACACTACACGATATCCAACTGTAAGCACAATAACCACAACAAATCGAGATAAATATCCGCTAGTGAATGGGTACGGAAGCACAGATCCGTATTCAAGTGATCATCGGCCAACGAATCCAACCTACGGTCAACCAAAGCCAGAATATCCACAAAATACATTCTCATATCCACCAAACCATCCGAACAAGTACAATCACTATCAGGATGTCTATCCGTTGTACGCTTATCCGATGCAGTACGAGAGTAACTATCCGATGCCGAACAACGGAATGGATGCCCGATATCCAGCTTATGGACAGAACCCGCCACCAGTCGATGGAAGCCATCGACCATCTCCGCTTGAAGGAAACCATCGACCGCCCCCCGTCGATGAAGGCTATCGGCCACACCCCGTAAACGGGAACCATCGACCACCACCCCATCCATCGGATGGCTACTACGGAAGCACCACAACTACGTCATCGAACGGTCCCAATGGAGCTTCCACATACATGGGCAACGGCTACAGCAATGCCGATGAAGTAAATCGCTACAAGCCAAACACTGTCACTAGTTCTGACAACAATTACAATGCCAATAAACCGCTTACGTATTACGGAACGAAACCGAATTCAACGTCAACAAAACCAAACAATTCGATAAATAACTATGGACAGACCAGCATGGAAGGTAAATATGATGTTACAGAAGCAAGCATCGAAACATATTTTAATCCAGATGATTACTATCGGAAACGTGAGTAAAATTTATGGTTCTCTCATTCACGCGGCATTCCTCATCAAACAACTAAACCTAATACCATCTGCATCGTCATTGCGATCATTACGTAGCCGTTGACATCATCTGCATGTGCATGACCAAATAAATCCGGTGAAATGATTCGAATTTGATAAGCCAACCGAATTGAGGACAGGGTCCTTCGCAAATGAAAAATGACAACGAATCGATTCGTCATCGAAATGAAAACTCGACCTTCAGGCGCCGATCTCCGATAGCAATCTTTCCAGTCGCAATGATGGCACGATGGTCGAAATGCTCGTCGATTTTTGTTCAACCAAAAAGCATTCAATTGCAAACCGGATTTCAGTTAAAATCTGTATGAATACATTTCGGGTGAATGTGACGAGACGCCCGGCGCAATTGTGTAATACCTTTATTCGGTTTTCGGACATTTAGTCGATCGACAATTGTTTCATTGTTGATGACCATTGTGATACCATTTCTGTCCAACATACATCACACGCACACCAAGCAAACTCGTTACGAATCAAATAATTTCTAATTTTTCGTGCCGTGGCCCATACAGACACAGGACTTGAGGTGAACAACATCACCGTGTGCGGAACAATTAACAAGCTATTTGTTTGGTCAATGCGAATGTTTTGTTTTGGGATCACGCATTGATATCATTGCGCGATAAGTACGATGAGCCTGTGAATTTGTGAAAAACTGTCAGAATTCTCGATGATGATAATCATTATTGAAAAAGTGATATTATTTAATTAGGCCATATTCTCGATTGAAAAAAATAAACAAAAACAACTGAAATTAACGCTTCAAATGGGATAAATGATCCTTGTGATGAGCGCGAGGTTATTACCCGTTTCTTTCGCAGTGCTCTTGACGCATCTTACGGGCTGTGTCATCTCATTAACCAGATGTCTTATTTCGAGCGTATCTCAATTTGAATCTTTCAGCTGGGATCACTCAGGTGAATTTAGACAAGTCAATGACAATGATTACCGCTACAATTCCGACGACGTCTTTCCGACGATCTTTTGATGGCAACCATTCGTTTCGGTCTTGTCACATTACGAATTGAACAGAAACATCTTCCAAGTCGCTGTCCCTATTAACACAAATCTTCTGCAAGAAGTAAAAAAGAAGTCTTTCAGACATCGCCTGCCTTGCAAAATATTTCTTTTAGAAGTCTTGTGTAAATAGGGTGTGCGACAACGCGACACTTTTCAACGTGAATCTTAGTGTCCAGTGTCAAAGTATTTCACTCACTTTTTACGCACACAATGTCACTCGCATTCAATGCAATCTGTTCAAATGGAAATATACTTGGAAATCAGTAGAGCGGAACCATCCTCACTCGCACTTTTTTTATCTTCTTTTCATGCGCTGTTTTGTGCAACTCATTTCATTTATTGTTCGATCACATTTGTTGTTGTTGTTGTTGTTTCGTTTTTCAGGCCGGGTATTCCCATTTGCAAAATGAAAATTGCAGAATTTGTTCATTGCCATCACACTCATTAAGATTGGTCACTGCGAAAGAGCCCTAAATGCGGTCCATGTCATGGTGGTTTGTCCGAAAACGAGCTAAATTTGAATATTTTCATCACCGTGTCGCATCGGCTTTTTTTTCGTTTTTTTCTTCGAATCAATGACGACTAACAAGCTTTCATGCAGCACCGCCATCGACGAATGACAAAAGTTCAATGGAAGAATGATTGATTCGGCTTAGTTAGTCGTTCAATTGCTGTTGCGAGGTGATGATTCCCATTCCACGTCCGTTTCGGTCTGTTCGAGTTCCTTCCTCAGGCGAGAAAAGATGAGATTAAATAGAGCCGGTCTGCCGCGAAGAACCCATAATTGTTTCAACTTAATGCCATTCAAATATTCGAAGGATGCGTCACCAAATGACCGTTCGTCGGACGAGAAACATAGAAATGACGTGATATATCAGGAAATCATAAATTATAAGTTTTGGAACGCAGAACGAATTATCCGTAATTTGGATAATTTATGAATAACATTTCGGGTGATTATCGTTTTCAAGATCCGTTTCGAAGAAATGTTAACCATTTCGCGTTCAACGCCAGTCGAACAACGCAACTCCCCATTAGAGCTAATCACCACGGAAATGCATCCAACGATAACCATTGATCGCATCGACTGACCGCGTGGTGGATTCAATCAAACAGGAAAATCACTCGAGACTTCCACTGCATCGAATTGTTTTTGTAAATGCTTTCAAATTGAAATGATCAAAACATGAAATCGCAATTTACCTAAAACTAAAATTGACTAGTCGCCGCGGCAGCCTGCTTGGTGCCATAAAAAGCATAGCGGCTTAGACAATACACGAAGCATTACATCATTCATAGTTAAACTCTTCGATATATCAGCCATTCAATCTCGGCCAATGTTTGTTTTGTTTCTTGCCTTCTTCTGCTTCTTCTCTTGGGCTTTAAAAGTTTTGCGTTTTCTACGTTTTCTACGTTTTTCAGTCGAAAACTTTTTTAACTTCGAGTCCGCGTTTGTTGTTTTTGTTGCTGGCCGAAGTTGTTGTGATGATCAACGTTTTTGTATCTCTTTTAAAGAAGACTATTAAAGATTCAGTCTTCTGGCACACAGTGTGTGTGCCACACACCATGCAACAACAACAACATCAACAATGCCAACACTAAAAAAGAATAAACAAATGAATTCCAAATTAGCCAATCTCCTCGGTATTATTGTTATCTCTGTGACGTCAACATGCTTTATTTATGTGTTGCTTGCAATTGAATTGAATCGCATTTGAATATTTTGCTGCGATTGAATGTTGGTCGTCTGAATGGCATCCATGGAAGCTATTGGCTGGACTTCCTCCGATTGAAGAGCTCTCTTCTCTTCCAGCGGGTCAACGATCGTTGGTATCGAGCCACGTAAAACCACACATCATGTGGCAATCGTGTCATGATGATGTTCTGGTGACGGAAACCAATCAACGTTGACTTGAAGAACTTGTCTTCGGATTCAATGCGACTACAATTTTGCATTCGAAATTCTGACACCTAATTGTAATTTAAACACACGAGACGAGTTCCGAATCGCTGTTGTTATCACCAATAATTTTTGAATACATCAAGATTGTCTGATTCTAGATTCGCTTCGGATAAGCTGAATGCTTTTTACGTAATTATTAGCTTTGTCAAGCCGAATGTTGTGCAATTTAGTAAAATGGCAGCGCTTCCGTCGACCGCAAACGACAAAACGACCGCGGCATGCAAAAAAGACAAACGAAAAATGCAATTTTCCAGAAGAATATTCTGCTCGAAGCCGCACCTTCTCAATCGGTTCACACAGTTGGTTCAATTTTCCGTATAGTTTCCGTTTTCAAAGAAGGCAAATGAGCGAATTTTAGGTCAGTTTAAGGCAGCCCATAGATGCCTATAAACACTGCCCCAACAAACCACATTCTTGTCGAATCGCTTGCGAGTCGCTAAAAAATCGCAATCGGACGGAAATCAGAGGTAGAAAAGCAGGCGATTCGCGATCGTTTTGCCGGAAAAAACGATGTGTTTTGTTGGGCTGAAAAGTATTTTTACAAAAAAAACGAAAGAATTTCGTCAAGTACCTCGTGGTGGAAACGGAAAAATACCATTTATTGTTTTCAAAGAATGTTCAAATAAAATACTTCTGAAATCTGAAATCTGAAGGTTAGTTTAAGATGTACCCTCAACATGGCCAACATTCGCCTCGGAGCCACACACACCGCATACTGCAAGTGGCCCCCATCAAATCTTCTGTCCAATAGTATTGTTACTGTTCCATGTCCAATTGTATGTATTTATTGCAGGCTGCAGATTATATAAATTTCATTGTTTGTGATTGAAAAAACCCAACAAAAATGCTACGGCAAATCTGTTCGATTCGATTTTTTTTTCGCCAAACCAAGACAATGGTTTATGAATGAATGAACGGTAGGAAATCAGCAAAGTACATGCACACTGTTCATTGAACAGTAGCTGGTAGTTATCCTCCTATTTGAATGCATACAGAATGAATCCAATCTTGTATGATTGATGAATTTGAGATAATCATGAATATGTACGGTTTGTTATGAATTTCGTAATGATGCCAATTTTATATAATGGCTGATAGAGAAATTGAGTTCATTTTGGGTAGAAGCTAAGTTAGGCATTTATCGTTGACCCTAGACTGAGCCGTTGTCATCATGCATGGGCAAGGTGGTGTGCCAGGGTGTTCTTTTTTTGACAGATAGGAAGAAGAAGAAGAAGTACGCTGGAAATAACTCGAAAAGGAATGATTTTCCAGTGTTTTCGCAGTTGGGGAAAATGCTGGAAAATCAATCCTTTTCGAGTTATGGAGTTTGAGCTAAAAAAAAAAACGGAATCTCACTCCAGCGATCCCACTCCACCGCGCCCACGTATGGTTGTCATCACTTTTTGGAGATTAGTGAAAATGTTCCAAAGGCAAGAAGGCCATTCTTAGTGAAAATCATCCATCATTAATGCCATCAATGTGATGACATGATGCTGATTCCAAGAGATAAACACTCACTGGGGGCCATTCGTCATCGTCAACAGTCCACCCCCCACATTCGTCGCCCGTGGTCCTGAATGCAGCCGATCGAGTCCATTAGCTGAATCGAAATAAATGCCGATGTAAAAACCATCGATTGCGATCCCATACATTGCTCGGATCCCATCCTTGATTTTGGTGATTGTGTATCCGGCAATAATTTCTTGTGCTTCGCAACGACCAATACCCATCCATTTGAACGAAAAACCAAATAAAAACAAAATTTACGGTATTCGAAAACAAGCGGCAAAACACATAAATGTCTTAAAAATGTTCATCAATTGAAAATATTGATTGTCATTCGTCATGCGTTCTCAATTCGAATCCGCGGAGTCCGTCTGAGTGGTAACAGAAAAGGCTACTGTTTTTATTCGACGACGAGCGCTTCGTGTTGCCGCCTGTATTGGACGTCTCATGCTCATGAGCCATCCCGCACAAGAAATCTCCAAGTTGATGTGCTTGGCGAACAAAAGAAATATTAACGAAAC